>JAWQFJ010004221.1:0-27500 GCA_034096865.1 Theodoxus fluviatilis
CCGCTTCTAGCTTGTTTTTGAGGCACAAGTTGTGTATGTTCTTATGTCAGGTTGATGACACTTGCTGAAGGGTTAAGACCGTTTCAAGATGTCTGACTCAACCTGTTGTATCAAGTTCGGATGCTATGATGTTTCCTATGTTGAATGACTACTTGTAATCACCTGAACGAACCAGATTGACTAGACATTGTTTTTCTTGTACTTCGAGGGCGAAGTACTGTTAGATTGGCGGGATATGTGACCGTGTGAAGTGAAGCCCAAAGTTTTACATGAACTCGTACTCTCTCTCTCTCTCCCTCTCTCTCTCTCTCTCCTTCTCTCTTTCTCTCTCTCTCGCTCTCTCTCTCGCCCTCTCTCTCTCCTCCCCCTCCTCCCTTTTGCCTGGTCAAAGCGCTGGCCCCAGCCAAGCACTGTCAGCCTCTTTCCCCTCTCCCCCTCCCTGTATCCCTGTATCATGTATCCTGCGTCTCAGACGGCCATGTTCTATATATGTTGTAAGACCAGCCTACTATGTATCTTATCAGCCTGGGAGGGTTCCAGTGCGCCTCCCCTTATCTGTTTGTTAATTGAACTTGACATGTGACCTCGGACAGCTCCCCTCTATCGTTCGCGCGGCTATTCACAAATTGTTAGAATCTAGAGACAAATTTGATACTTTCTCTAAATTAAGGCATCTGATTGCAATGGTGCAATATTCATTCGATTGACTTTGTTATGCCTATCAAGGCAACACTTGGTTTGAATAATTTCGAGTAAGTATAAGGCAGCAATGAGCCTTTTTATATCACTAGGAAAGCACAACCCCAAGACAGGCTGAAATCCACCACTGCTGATTTCAAGCCTGGCTCCCCTGGGGTCCGCGCGTTGCTTTGATAAGGAGGGGCTGTCGGCAGGTCCAGAGGGAGCTCTCCAGCAGTCTCTACAGAGGCGTTCAACACCAGTCTCTTGGGAGACCACTGTCATCCACGTTTAATAAAGAAAACTGGAAACGTCACGGGTTTGCCTCCTCCCTGTCTTGAACATCAACGGACCAGGAGCCTGCATCACCAACCAGGCACAACACCCCCCCTTGGCTCCACCACATTCGTAAAAAAAGTATATCAGTATTTGAATATTAGAAGCTTTACCTTTCTGATTGATGGACGGGGATACATTAAAACGAAACATGTTGCTATGTTTATACATTATGCGGTCAAACGCCGTCGTCAGCGTCTCCAAGACGAGCAATCTTAGTTGAACGGTATTATTCGAGATAAATGGTTAACCCGAGATCAAAAGCTAAATTCGACCTATTCCCCACAGCACCCTCCAACCCGCCTTGAACCATGGTTGCTCAATCCACAAAATAACTATTTGTACATGGATTAGCACATCATATGACGGAGAAAGACCCTGCTCGACTCTTGCGGTTTACTTCACACTTTTAGAGAAGTGCTAACTTTTCCAAATGATCTGAATTGCACCGATTCCGCGCGGAGGGAATCAAACATGTGAATCCCCCACGGCTTTCTTACTGGTGCTTATTACGTCACTCTGAAATCGTCAGTCTTTTCTAGACTTTCTCTGCCCATTCCCATGGCAGTCCTGTTGTAAATAACTGTGTGAAACGCATTTGATCCCTATTGCTTAGGACTTTTTACACTCATTGCCTCCGTCGACTTCGTTGGCCAGTTTTCTCAAGACACTAAAGTTGCGGGTAGTCAACTGCAATCTGTAATAACCTCATTTTGAATCATCCGATTTCTATCAATCTGGCATTTAACGTTTCAATTTGATAGTTTTTCAGGATACTAACAACCCAAAGTCTTCAAATCGGATTTCTTGTACCATTTGCTGAATCAGGTCACACTAAGTTACACAAGGCAAATATTTCTCCCTAGGTACGAAACACATCATTAAGCTGGCCACACTCAGAATGCCTGCAACGTTTCTGGGATTCGTAACAACGGTTCCAGCCACGACGACGGCGAATGGACATGGGCGAGTTCCTTGCCGCATCCTGCTTGGAGCAGAATCGGGGCGTGATTGTCAACAGCTCCATCGATTGTCTTCAGGCCTTTGTGCCGCTGCGCCCCTCTAATGAAGTGAGGACGTGGTGATGGCGCCGGTGCGAGAAGACCCAATAGGCGGAGCTTTACACTAGGCGCACAGTGGCCGCCACTTCTAATTGGACACAACTGCGGGCAGCCATAATCGCGACCCCCCTGCTGCCTGTAAATACAGACCCACGCTTGCGCAGGAGCAAGCCAAAAACAGAATCCCGCTGGGCCCAAACGAGACACATAGAGACCATCCTGGGCGGGGGTCACACCATCGACAGGGTGAGCCAGAAATTTTCCTTTGGGTCCACTGTTGGTCATATAACACGAATAAATCCAGACTGCCTGAATGAACGACTAGAAGATGTCAGATCCCATTTAGACATTTCCACCGCCTTTTCCGGCTGCCATAACAAGCACTGCGTTTGTCTTTGGAGCATCGAAAAGCAATAATGAATAATCAATCGAATTCCTTCGATGACAGATAAAGACTAGCGATATTGGGATCTTTTCCTGAGCTAGTCTACTGGGAGGTAATCGTGCGTTTGGGAACGCATTCCACTTATTATAAGTCCGTAGATGTCAGCTGAAGATGAATTAATATTATATCAAAGAACTGTATATCTTTGCGTGTTGAGCTGCTGATACCTTTTGGATGATTGATCAAGCAGTCTAGACATCAGAGGGGTAACGTAGTAGGCACCAATCAGTCTTTCTATGGTAGTTCATGAAGAGTGGAAATTTAGCACTGCTCAGCTTCCATTTGGGTTGAGAAACTATTTCAAGAAAACTGAAAACAATGTCAGTATTTTACGTGATGAAGTTTGAATCTTCCATTAATCAGGTGGACTGTGCTTAGAGGCTGAGTTCCATCTCACTTTGTTTCCACAATTTTCCTTTTCCTCAGCAAGACAGATGACCATGCAGATGACCTTGACCCTCCTATGCTTGCTGAGCGCTGCAGCTGTCATGGCGACTCCAGGTCATGACGGCAAGGGCCCGGAAGTGACGACGAAGTTCGGTCACGTGCGTTGAGTGACGAAGACTAATGGTCAAGGCTTGCAGTACAGCGAGTACCTGGACATTCCCTACGCCAGGCCCCCCACAGGTGTGGGGTCGTTTGTTGATCATTATTTCTTTACAGCATTTTGACCTCCATTCCTGGGCATTGAACATCATTATAGATCTCATTGAACATCACTTACCGTTTCAACAGCAGTCTTTGTATATACCCTGAGACAGGGCATGTATTCAAAATATCTGCAGTCAGAAATGATCATGTGTCCAATGGAAGCACCTTATGCCGAAATGTTTCCATTGCAAAACATCTTTAAAGATCTAGGAGAGCGTGCTTAAGTTTTATTGTTTACACAACGATATTAAATAACTTAATGTATCGGTGAACTTAAAAAAAGTATAATACATTTTGTTTTCGTGATAATGCCCATTCTCACCTGACCGAAAAAAAACTAATTAAGCAATTCAGTGCGCATGCGCAATTTTTATGACGTCATAAGAGACTCTGCCTCAAGCCAAAACATGGCTGAGCCAAGCGACTGTGACAGCACGCTAGACATGGGTAGCGAGAGTAGCGACCCTGACAGCATTTCAAGCAAACAATACAATGAAGAATGTCCTCCAATATCCGAACCATACCAGTATGAACCCTACTGCAGCGATGCAGATGACGAACCCGACGAACAAAAGTTTCAAAACATCGAGGAGCCTTCAAGTTATTCGAGCCTGTGTGCTCGCCTTCACATTACATCATGGTAAGAAGGGCGATTACACTTTAAGTATGCGTACATCAGTTTTGTGGTATTGCACCATTGATCGTCACTGTTGTCATTTAGCGAGCGAGGAAGGGAGGGATGGAGGGAGCGAGCGAACGAGTGAAAGACCGAGCGAGTGAGCGAGCTAGCGAGAGAGAGAGAGAGAGAGAGAGAGAGAGAGAGAGAGAGAGAGAAGAGAGAGAGAGAGAGAGAGAGAGAGAGAGAGAGAGAGCAGCGTGACAACAGTTCATCACTCACCTGCAGGTGAATTATTCCCACCATGCGGTGAGTGCCTGAGTTGTAGGGCTATTTGAGAAGTGACTGGTTCATGAAAATAACGTAAAGGCTGCACTCGTGATGTTCGGTCATAACACTGATAGGCTGATTTAGTAGGACTGAACACCACTACTGCATCATTTACATTGATTTAATTTTCATCAACCAGTTACTTCTCAAATACAACACAGACACTCACCGCGTGATGAGAAAATGTCACCAGCAGATGAGTGATGAACTGTTGTCACACACCCCTCACTGCTACAGGAAGGAGAGAGAGAGAGAGAGAGAGAGAGAGAGAGAGAGAGAGAGAGAGAGAGAGAGAGAGAGAGAGATAATGCAGCTATGACCAAATGCCATGCAAATATTATCTCTCCTAGTTTGCCTCACACAGGCTGCAACACTAACTCAAAAACGCATATGTGTAAGATGCTCCACCAACATGTGTTACTCCAAGTGTAGGAGAGACACTAGCAGATACAACACTGCATGTAAGAGTGCAAGTGACCGTTGTAACTGGGTTTGTGGCTGCCTGACACGTCGAAATATTTGTACTCGTAGAAGTTGCCAAGGACGCCATCGGCATTCGTCGCTCTTTGAACTTTCGGCCGGCATCAGTCGTTGGTCGCGATCGGTCATGCTTTTGTATAGATGGAACTGCCTTCGGTAGTGGCTTTTTTTCCGCCGGATATCCCATCTCCTCCTGCAGCCGGTATGAGTGTGGGTAGCAATCAGGAGCGAAGTGCTTGCTGCAGACGACCAAGAATGATGTTTGCACAAAATTTGCACGGCATGTTCGTACAAAACGCACTCACTGGCGGTTTAATGATGGGTCCCGCGGAAATCTATGCACCCCCACTCCATCTGAGTTTCTCAAGAAACATTCAGCAACTGCGCATTCAGCGCCATTGCATTTCCTCTTCAGTGAAACGGCCGGTGTAGACTCACCGCTCGTGGAAACATCATTGACAGACGCCGTGAGTTGCAGCGACTCGAGTCTCAATGACGTCACTTCCTGTTTTTCGATTTTTCCAGGTGTTTTCAACAATTAATTGAAAGCAAACTGGAACTGACTTTTTCAGTCAAATGAACTTAATGATGGATTTGTGTATAACTTTAGCCAACCTCTCAATAATTTTGACTGAGTGCTCTCCTAGTTCATGGAGCGGACCTAAACCTTGGGAGCCTGGGAGGCAACGATCCGATCATTCTAGTAAACTAGAGATTTCGCCTACCGGCAAAGTATCTCTAGCACAGTTCACATCGCGTGATGGAAGGTTTTTGGCCAATTTATGCAAGCGGAGGTCACACGAGAGGCTTGTGGGATAGCCGGTGTGCTCCCTGACATACGCCGTTAAAGTAGTTCTAAGACTATTTCGCACTTAACTCTTAACTTACTCTTGTTGAGACAACAAACAAGCGTTTATTCGATACAATAAAATGTTTGTGTTGAAATGGAACCAAGTTTTTACATCTGAATGATTTCTGTAAAAAGCGGGGAGAAAAATAGTATGAGAACGAACTATTTTTGGCGCAAGGCTGTAATGCCAAGGGTCAAGCCTATTACGCATTCATTGCGAACTGTGCCAGAGTCAATGGCCGGGGAAGAGTTCACTAGGGGTCATATGGTAATTAGCAGCTGCCGCCATGATGGTAGGTTAGAAAACTTCCGGTGCTATATGTCGAGGTATGTTTCGGGTCTGTGTTGAGGAGTGATTATCGCTAGATCGTGGCAAAAGGATTGCATTAAAGCACACAAAAAGTTTAATTAGATCAAAATCTAATCGGAAATAGGGGCCTACTCATAATAGACTATTATAACGTATAGTTTCTGCACAAAACCCACAGAAGATATGTAAACAAACCACACCGTACGTACCGCGCAGACAAACACGATCGAACCATAGCCACTACGCCAGCAGACGATCGAACTAGTGTGATATAATGTTTCATGTAAAGCTCGAATGAGTGGCAGGAGATACCTGTTTAGTTCTGGCTTGAATTGACAATTTCGTTTCCCTGATCTGGCGAAGACCGACAATTCAGGATCATCGAGTCGATGGATCAACTTACCCGCAGGCCGCACTCAGCGTAACCATTGGGTTGATGATGACAAGAAAATGGCATTAAATCACAGTTTCATGACAACTAAAATCACCGATTAAATTAATAACTGACCATTTTTACACTTACAGGCATACAGCTAGTGCTGATACGTTTTTCTTTTTTTATTGTGACCTTTCTAAGGTACCGGTACTCGTTAGTTTGGATTTGCGAAGGATTCCATGATTGTAAACAAACTATGCCAAACTTGCCAACAACAAGAAACTCGTTTTCGTTCCTCAAGCAAGCTGAATACGACGTTTATCAGATGTAAAAATAATTACAGTCACTTATCTGATATGAAATGATCCGAGCAGACCCTAAATTTTCGAGTGTTTATCTCAAAGGTCAGATCTCTTCTGTAGATCTTCTTTATCCATTCTCTTCGTCTGGCTTCGGTAACCCTTCGCATAATCGGACCTTGATTGCTTTTAACTGATGGTATACGGTAGTAGGAGCGTTTTACTCCTCTTTCTTTGTATTTTTTTTATTGTTGAAGCAATCTTTAATGCAGCAAGAAGTCGGCATGGTTGCACGTCTCCGTAGCACAGCTTAAGCAGACAGCGCTTTCTATCCTACCATCATGGCTGAAAGCGCGTGGCTTCTCCGGAAGTGACGACAACGCGTCCCCGGCCTATATACTCGGGTTTACAGAATGCGATCCGATTACAGTCGCCATTTCACCACAGGGACAAGGCGGTTCTCACGGCCCAAGCCTGCAGACGCTTGGACGGGGACGCTGGACGCCAGTCAGTTCGGGGCTGCCTGCCCTAAGGACACCAACGCATACGTGGACCCAGATCCGATGGACGAGGACTGCCTGTAACGTTCCAAAGTATGAACCGTTCCAAAGTATGAACCGGAAATCGTCGCAGAGTTATCTGCCCGGCTCTCTCTTTATGCGATTTACCGCTCCTGCACCTGTTCTTCGCATGGAATATATCCCGACAAACGACGCATTAGTTGCTTTACGAGTTTTTGTGTTTTTGGTGCATTTGTGTCGTTTAACACATAATGTAGCGTTCAAAAAAGTTTTTTCCCGTGAAAAGCCGTCTCCCCTGCCGGAAATAATATGGGAGTCACCTCCCTGTAGTCTATTTGTAGTCTGGTTTTATAAAACGCGACCGTTGACTGACTTGGCACGCCCGGGGAGTTATGCTAAGATCCGGCCGCGTTAATATATCTGCGTTTTGTGACAAACGTCTTGCTCGGCGGTACTGTACTCCATTCACCTTAACGGTGCGCGTGATTCGGGTGTAATCTTAAGCTAAACGACGTTCCAAATGTTTCCGACTTCGACCATTTCAGCAGCGCCAATAAACGTCGTTTAGCTTAAGATTACACCCGAATCACGCGCACCGTTAAGGTGAATGGAGTACAGTACCGCCGAGCAAGACGTTTGTCACAAAACGCAGATATATTTACGCGGCCGGATCTTAGCATAACTCCCCGGGTGTGCCAAGTCAGTCAGGCGGAGTGGCGGGTGCCGTCTCTTTTTAGAGTCGAATTATTAAGAGTACCGGGCAGATAACTCTGCGACGATTTCTGGTTCATACTTTGGAACGGTTCATACTTTGGAACGTTACACTGCCTCTTTGTGCCACCCACAGTGAGGACTTAAGACCTTCCTCCCTCTCTGTTTTCCCTCTCCCATTAGCAATCATGTGCACAACTTACGGCTGGAGACCGTCGTCAGCTGCATTGTTAAACATTATGTGAACTCTTCTCTAATTCGATTTGTCCTTGTGACACGCTGTCTTTTGTGGAGGGGGGGGGGGGGGGGGGAAGGGGAGGGGGGATACGGGGTGGGGGGGGGGGGTGCGTTGGGGGAATGCAACAATCCATTCATCACGTTCAGTCATTGCGATAAACAGGAAATGCGACACACACATCCCACCCCCAAATGCTCCTAAAACACGTTTAGCATTATGGTCTCTTACTGGCATGACTGAATCTCATACACAAAACTTTCAAGAGCCGAAACCTCTGCATACACCTCTAGTATCTACCAGTTGTATACATTGTAATGTGCTAAAACGTCTATATACACAACTGTTTTACCTTTGATTCTATAAACACACGACTTCAAAGAGATAACCAAACAAGCATGATATAGAAATCTGAATACCTAATTTATGTTCTATGAGATAACAAATGAGGAACAGAAACATTTCATTATTCAACGAATGTTCAACCTAGTTTTGAAGCACATGACAGTGAAGAAATAAAAGCACAGAAGAAGACATACCCCTTTTGGCTTTAAGCGATTTCTATTAGGCACCCTCTAAAAATGAAAGTGTTGAAATAATCGGAATCTCTGGTGCCGCCCACTTTTCTAGCAGAACTTTCAGATGTAAAGCATGATCGATTTCACAGAAAGTATCCCGACCTAACCGACTATAGGGAAGTGCTAAGTTTGGGGTGTTTTAGAAACGATATTCGAGGACAGTTTCACAAATACAACGGCATACTCTATGTAGCATAAGGCTAAACCACTTTCATGAAGCTCGGATGTCGAGGTTTGCTCAAGGTGGAGACAAAATAAACCGTACTATCGGCAGAGGGGAAAGGGGGAATGTCGACCGCCTCCGTTCTGTTTTCCTTCCTCCTAAAACAATTGTCTTTGGTTCACGAAGGTAAAGTGTCACGAAGCAACAAATAAGAACACGAGTCAATATACAAGTAGAGAATTGTCAGTCCGCAATGAACGAGATGCCACGAACGTAAGTTTCATGTCGCCAAACAGCAGACTGAGGACGCACGGGGAGATCTTGATGAGGAACGTCGCCGCCACGCCGCTGTTTCTTCACTGTCTGCCCTTGCAGGCCTGACTCCAGCATGCACGTCTTTCTCCGTGTTTCCCTCCACCCTTTGACAGCGATGCTGCATTGCATCAGGCGTGGAGCAGAGTGCCACGAAGTTTCAAAGTGAAAACTTTTTCACCACTGGAACGTCCTTAAAGGCACGCCTGACTATATGCAGTGCCACTCACAGGAAACCGTACTTAGAAAAGGAAACAAGGGAAGGAGAGAGAGAGAGAGAGAGAGAGAGAGAGAGAGAGAGAGAGAGAGAGAGAGAGAGACAGACAGACAGACAGACAGACAGACAGACAGACAGACAGACAGACAGACAGACAGACAGACAGACACAGAGTGAGACAGAGGCACAGAGTGAGACAGAGAGATAGACAGAGATATAGACAGAGAGAGACATAGAGAGACAGAGACATTAGAGACAGAAAGGGGAGAGAGAGAGAGAGAGAGAGAGAGAGAGAGAGAGAGAGAGAGAGAGAGAGAGAGAATTCAAACTCGAACTCGAAACTTTATTGATAGGGCCATCAGATCATTATAAATGACAATACAACACAATCTCCATACTTTGCTATATTTATGACAAAACTCCATGAGAGAAAAAGAGAGAGAGAGAGAAGAGAGAGAGAGAGAGAGAGAGAGAGAGAGAGAGAGAGAGAGAGAGAGAGAGAGAGAGAGAGACAGACAGACAGATAGACAGACAGACAGACAGGCAGGCAGGCAGAGACAGAGACAGAAGGGGGTAGAGAGAGAACGATATAAAGAGAGAAAGAGATAGAGACAGAGAGAGATAGAGACAGAGACAGCTAGATAGACAGAGGCAGATAGGCAGAGACAGAGAGGGGGGGGAGAGTGACCGAGAGACAGAGAGAGACAGAGAGGGGGAAAGAGAGAGAGAGAGGGGGGGGGGAGAGATCCAAAAAAGGATATGTTGCTTCCGCCTAGTGTTTTCATCTAACCGAAATTCAAACAAACAACATCGCAAACAGTTCTAAAGAAACAATTGCATTCATCACACCCTGACAAGTCATGAACGAAGAACTAGGTAACCCTAATATCATGAAATGGTTTTTATTGGGTCATCGCACATCACGTTTTCCCTAATAAAATCAAGAGGAGAGACAAAAACGGTTCTAATTTTGTCCCATTAGTATGATGGCGATGAACCTTGTATCTCCAAAATGTGTTCGTCGACACAAAGGGAACAGTGCTGCAATGCGTTCTTGAGTGCATGCAATATTATTCTTCCGAGGGAGAATTCGTGCGACCACGAGGCCTGCAGACTGGAGTTCTGGCGAGGACTGTCTCGAGCAGGCGCCTCTGCAATCGATGACCCGTTCATCACGCAAACACCACAACAGATGAAATAGACGCACGGCTGGAGTAAAGACCTTGTGCTGCGCTACTCGTTCAGCGTTCGACTCCCTTCTGTCAGAAGTTGTTGCCCTTTGCCAAATTCACGCAATGACCATAATTATCTCCCTTGGCACACCCTCGGCCAGCGTCTCTCCAAGTCTGCGTCAAGAATTGCACATTGCACAACGATTTTATCCAGCCCATATCCAGATCAGGTATGCTCATATTGAAAACAAAATGTTGGGCTAAAAATTCCGCCAGCCCTAATCTTAATTTTGATTTTGTCCAGCCCAGGTCATAATTGATATTTTATTTTTAATTAGACCAGTCCAAATCAAAATTTAGATTTTGGAGTTTTTTTATGTATTGAAGAATTCGATCAAATTCAACACATACGAATTACATTAAATAACTTTATAATTCATTTAAAACATGTCATTAAGTTGAATAACAATGCATTTTTATATTTCATGAAAAAAACAATTTAATTGGAATGGCCCAAAGTCAAATACAAGAGTTTATTGTACATAGAACATTACAATGACATAATAAGTTATCACACCTCTCAGCAAAGAGTGTGACATAAGATTCAATGAGTGTCGGATGAAGTATGAAAGTGATCACTACTCTCGTCAAAGGATTTTGCATTTAAGTGAATGAGTGTCATATAAGGTATGAAAAGTGATCATATCTCTCATCTGAGTGAATGAGTGTCGGATTAGGTATGAAAAGTAATAAAATTTCTCAACGAAAGAGTGAATGAGTGTCAGATAAGGTTTGAAAGTGATCATGTCTCTCATTAAAGGGGTGAATGAGTATCGGATTAGGTGTGAATCATGATTATATATCTCAACAAAAGAGTAAATAAATGTCAGTTAAGGTTTGAAAAGTGATCATATCTCTCACCAAAGGGGTGAACAAGTGTCAGGTAGGGTTTGAACAGTGATCATATCTCTCACCAAAGGGGTGAACAAGTGTCAGGTAGGGTTTGAACAGTGATCATGTCTCTCATCAAAGGGGTGAACGAGTGTCAGATAAGACTTGAAAAGTTAGTATCTGTTTTAATTCTCATTCAGTCAATATGGAGCAAAGCCAGAAATCCTCTGAACTGCTAGACAACAACGTATCCACACTAAATCAGGCCAAGAAGAACACGTTTATTGTAACCCAAGATGAATATGACATGGCTATGGTTGCACTGCAATTGGAGAAAGGTAGCAAGTGCGAAAAAGTGGCAGCCTTCAAATACTGGTGCAATCAACATTTCCAGAAAGAGCAGATGGATTCAAACGAGCTCCTATATTGTAAAAAAGACATCATGTCCAGTCCCAATCAAAGACGACATCTTTACATATCACTTGGGTGTGGGTCTATGTGGCCACTCAAGAACATGGGACGAGGTAATAAGATCTACAGCTGGATTCCATGTATAATTGTTGAACTCTTTCTCAGTACATGCGAAAACTGCAATCTTAGAATGCCCCCGAAGTAGCCAAAATCAGCCAATTCAGTAATCTCTCCTGATTCTTCACCAGGCTGCAAGTGGACCTCATAGACGTGCAAAGCAAACCTGATGGCGAATACAATTGGAGCTTGCATGCCAGTGATCATTTCAGCAAATATTCTCAGACTTTCCCACTTAGGAAGGAATAGGCAGCAGAGGTAGCAGAAATATTTATCAGTTCTTTCTGCATGTTTGGACCATCGAGTACTTTCCAGTCAGATAAGAGCGGAGAGTTTGTTGCTGATGTTATCTCAGAATTAACATACTTGTCAGGTCTTCTTGACATCCACGGTTGGCCTCGTCACCTACAGACACGGGGTGGTGTGGAGCGAGGAAAACGATGATTTTCGAGTTAAGTTGGTAAAGTTGCTTGCCAGCCCCAATCCTAATCAGGATTATGAGTAGGTTAGCCCGAATGGGAATTGGGCAGCCCTTATCCTGAATGGGATTGGGGCCGGCCCAAATTTTAACGTGGACCTCGACATGTCATAGTCGTGCACAGTTGACAGAGGACAGGGGGTACTTTTGTGCAGTCTTCACTGGATTCATTCACGACAACATTGCGTTCATCGATTTTTCGGTGTCAATAACCGTACCTTTGTATTCCAAAAAAGCAGACAACAAGCGCATGCGGACTCCGTGGTAAAGAGGAGTGACAGGCTAACCAGGCAACTTCCAGCGTCTTCTCGTGGACGCGGTGTTGACTGCAAAGTGTCCTGACGGTGACTTTGCACCAAGACTGCCTTTGTTCTTACATTCGCCTTTCCGGATCACTGAAGTGCATCAGCACTGTGCAGACTGAATGACTAGCTAGCGCTGTGCAGTTGATCTTGAGGCGGCAAAAGCGTCCCTCTGCACAGTCGTTGGAGATTTGGATATGTACTTTCTGCAAATGCTGCACTTTACGTAATTGTATGAGTGGCAATTGGCATATTTCCAAAGTCCATTCTCAGAACAAAGTCTTTCTTTCATTTCAATAAACAAAACATAAATAGAAAGAACATAAATGGAAGAGTTTTTATTGGACACTTCAAGTCAATATATGACTATGTAGGCGCATCCATTTTTCGAAACCAACCTAACACAGCTGCACATGAAAAGCAAAAATATCTTAAACTACGAGTTCACGTTTTGAATCGATTAAACGTGTGTGTGTGTGTGTGTGTGTGTGTGTGTGTGTGTGTGTGTGTGTGTGTGTGTGTGTGTGTGTGTGTGTGTGTGTGTGTGTGTGTGTGTGTGTGTGTGTGTGTGTGTGTGTGTGTGTGTGTGTGTGTGTGTGTGTGTGTGTGTGTGTGTGTGTGTGTGTGTGTTTGTGTGTGTGTGTGTGTGTGTGTGTGTGTCTGTCTGTCTGTGTGTGTGTGTGTGTGTGTGTGTGTGTGTGTGTGTGTGTATGTGTCTGTTTGTGTCTGTGTCTGTCTGTGTGTGTGTGTGTGTGTGTGTGTGTGTGTCTGTCTGTGTGTGTCTGTGTGTGTGTGTCTGTGTGTGTCTGTGTGTGTGTGTGTGTGTGTGTGTGTGTGTGTGTGTGTCTGTGTGAGAGAGAGGGGCAGACAGAGAGAGGGGCAGACAGAGAGAGGGGTAGACAGAGAGAGAGGCAGACAGAGAGGGGCAGACAGAGAGAGGGGAAGACACAGAGAGGGGCAGACAGAGAGAGGGGCATAGAGAGGGGCTGACAGAGAGAGGGGCAGACACAGAGAGGGGCAGACAGAGAGAGGGGCAGACAGAGAGAGGGGCAGACAGAGAGGGGCAGACAGAGAGAGAGGCAGACAGAGAGAGGGGCAGACAGAGAGAGGGGCAGACAGAGAGGGGCAGACAGAGAGAGGGGCAGACAGAGAGAGGGGCAGACAGAGAGAGGGGCAGACAGAGAGAGGGGCAGACAGAGAGAGGGGCAGACAGAGAGAGGAGCAGAGAGAGGGGCAGACAGAGAGAGGGGCAGACAGAGAGAGGGGCAGACAGAGAGAGGGGCAGACAGAGAGAGGGGCAGACAGAGAGAGGGGCAGACAGAGAGAGGAGCAGACAGAGAGAGGGGCAGACAGAGAGAGGGGCAGACAGAGAGAGGGGCAGACAGAGAGAGGGGCAGAAGAGTTATGTTATGTGTGAGTTTAGTGAGGCATGCTTCCTGTAGAGCTGTGAACAATATTATATAAGAAGGTAGGAATGAGGCTGGGACCCTCAAGACTCATTCAGGTTTGATGGACTCAACCTATCTGGTGCCAAAGTTGATCAAGCATCTTACTATAAGGACATACTACAATGAATAAAGAAATGTAATGTCACTTTCAATGTCGGACAAACAGAGGCTGATTTGCTACATCAAAAGTTTTTCTCAAGCACAGGCAAGTAGGTAGGAGTGGGACTGAAGGATTGGACAGATGTGAAAGTTTTATATTAGAGGTGAAATGACATGCTTTGTGGTGTGACTGCTGTGCATGATTATTACAGAGAGTAAGTGATTATCTACTGGGTCTTTAGTGTATATTAACTCTGCATGAATGGGTCAAAATCTAGGGTGAAGCAAAGTGATATGAACTTTGGCTTGATCCACACACACACACACTCACACACACACACAGACACACACACACACACACACACACACACACACACACACACACACACACACACACACACACACACCAAATTTGGTATGTGTCATAATTATTTTGATTGCGTTGTATTTATTGCATACGCATTGTATTGTGCATGTCTTACTCTGCAAAGCACTATATGGTACTATTTTGTATGTCATTTTTTTGTGTTGTAATATGTTGCACTACATTGCTTTTAATTGCACTTCAATGCATTGTATTATGGTATTGGAATGCACTATACTATGACATTGTCTTGCTCTGTCTTGTATTGTACTGCATTGCATTGCTTTTCGTTACATTGCATACATGTACTATAGTGTGACATTGTATAGATCGGCATTGTATCATTTTGAGTTGCATTGTAAAGCATCATATTTATTATATTGCAATACATTAATTGTTTTGTATCATATTCATTGTATAGCACTACATTGTATTGTATCATATTTATTGTATTGCACTGCATTGCTCTGTATATTTTATTAGATTTGCATTGCATCTCAACAATGGCAAATGAATGTTAAACAGCCAAAGGCTGATGGAAAGTGTCCCAGGAAAAAACTCATATCAACATCCAAATGTATTTCTCTCAATCCAAGCAGACCACTTCAGGTCTAGAAAAGCTGGTGTCTTAGTGCTAGATTCTGCCACACCATCTGCAAGATGGGAAAAGAGCAGCACATTCATCCAGAAACTTAAAAAAACACTAACATTTGTGGAGAAAGGTCACAAAGGTGACAACATGGGCCCTCACGCATGCCAGCATGTAGGCTTATTCATTGATTAACAATGCATTCTAAAGCAATCTGCGGCACGAGCACACTGGTCATGCTTGACCTGATTTCTGAGTGGCAAACATATCCAGGGCAGAGGTCAGAGGCCCATTTGAAGGGAAGTGTGAAGCCCCTCTCTCTTCCTCTAGAACCTCCTGTCCATTTGGTTTTTCCTCATCAAACTTAGACCTGTCGGGTTGCATCTAAAGTTTATTATGGTAACTACAAATAGATTAGTTGAAACAATCTCTATCACCTCTGTATCATTCTAGTCCACGCATTTCGACCTGTGATTATTACCCAGCCTATGCGAGACTTTACAACAAGTTAGGCTGATATTGTACTTTTCTTTTATTAAAGAATAACTGGTCTGAAATAATTACCGGGCAAGATGTGAGCAAACATTTCGACGACAGATGAAGAAACAATTTCAAGGGAAGCAACTCTTATTTCCTACATTAGCCCTTAGTTTGTTGTGTAATCTCCCTTGAAGTGAGCATCGAACTATTCGTGCTTACACCAAGTCAGTACTGTCGTTTTGACATAGATTTCTATTCGAGCGATGCCGAGCATTCATGCACAGCTACAGCTTAACACATTTCATCAGCTTCCACAAGGAACGAGCAGTCTTCAGCTGCTGGTTTACACATTTGGTTGAGAAGCGCAATCCGCGACGATGAGAAGGCATTGCGGAAGCCATCTTGGCTACCGTTCGGTCATAACGAGTCGTTCAAGAGTGCACATTGGTGGCTCGGCTACCGGTCGGCTACCGGTAGGTCGTCATGAACGCACGAAGCGTTCACGGCGCAGTATCTACCGGTCGATACCGGTAGCCGTACCAAGTCGTTCAAGAGTCGAATTTACCGGCCGATACCGCCTCTCGTTCTGCTTGAACCTATCGAGCATATAATTTTGCCATTCTCTTTGGAGAGGTCAAAAAAGGGAGGTAATCCTATCCTATCTCTTCGGCGTCTGGCTAGATAGTGTATTAATACCTGATTTTGCTGACGTAGACTAGTCTAAAAGAAAGCGAATTCCACAGGATCGATGTGTACAAGCCATGTCTCAGTTTCTGTTTGTTGTGTTCATACCGTGCGAGGACAGAAAATCAGAAAATGGCTCTCGATCAAGATTATCTTCAGTTTCCAGTAAATCGTCCAAACGAGGTAGTTCGTCGCTCCCTCCCGGAAATGATCCGAAAACTTCAGCTGAGTCGCAAGGAGCAACAAATACGGGGAAAGACAGCGATTTGGGAGCCTCTGCAAAATCGCTGCCTATTCTCGAGAGGGAGGGTTCAATTCCACATAGTAAGTCGACGTTGAGTCTGTCTCCAGAGAAACTGACCAAGGTTGGATTGACTGCAAATTTAACTGAAGACGCAACTACGAGTAAACTCGCAAAGAGTACATCCCAGTCTCGCATTGCATCTGCAACACGGAAGACAGAATTCGACACGAAAGAGGACGCACGCGATGTGCAAGAGAGCATTCAGGAATCAGATACGCCGTCTGTGGAATGGGACTTCTGTGAATCCAGTAAGGAAGGTGAAACGAGCAAGGCCGGCGTCGTGTCATCTGACAACATCGAGTTGCAAGTAATCCCCGAAAAAACGTCATCGGTTAAACACAGTGAGTAATTACGGGTAGCTTGGTTTGGCGGCAACATTGTTGCTGGGTTGTTGATGTCTGTGCATTTGACTTTAAGTACATCCATTACACTTTTACAGTGTCATAGCTGTGTCTTTCATAAGAGCAAGTCAACATAATCCATTAATATCGGTTAGGAGGAAGCAACAGTGGTGATTCTTTAGAATGCTGCTGCTCTTTTTTTAAATCTAGACTTGTCAACTTAAAAAATATCTGAATTTCTTGCTTGATATCTTTGATTAGAATTAAAGTGTTCATATCATAATCTTGGATGAAAAGTGGACCCACTCACATCAAAATTAATGAAGCAGTTGCTGAAAATTTATAGTTTGGAGACATTTTCCGTAAACTACTCTTTTTTCAAGTTCATGCAGAGATCAACACAACAGTGTTTTTGTTTGTTTCTCTCTTAAGGGGTATGGGTGGGTGGGTGAGGATCAGAATATGACAGTGTAATCTTTGAAGTCAGAATACTTTAATGCATAATATCTTTTAATTGTATGCATTTTTCATGCAGATTTATGACATAGTGTTAGTAATAGTATGAACGTTTGCATTGGCAGGTGCAAATGGACAGACCAAGGGGAAGTTCATTGTGCAGTTACTTCAGGAGGGAAGTTCTGCTGATGAAAACTTGCCAGACCAAACCCCAGGGCAACATGCTGAAGAACATTCAAAAGGGAGTAAAAAAACTCCGGAGCAAGACACTGAAGAACAGTCAAAAGAAAGTACAGAAACCCCAGATCAAGATTTTGAAGAAACATCACTAGAAAGTGAAGAAGCCCCACAGCAAGGTGCTGAAGAAAAATCACAAGAAACTGAAGGGAACAATTCAACAAATTCCAACAAATCAGAAAATGCCAATGCAGCAGAAAATCCTGATAAATCAGAAACCTCCGACAATTCAGAGAAATCAGCAGTCAAGTCTGAAAAGGGAAGTGAGGCCATGGACACTTCCGTACTTCCATCAGTGGAGGAGGAAAAGGAGAAGAAAATGGGGAAAGAGGAGATTGAATTTGTTGATTTTCTTGGCCCTGATGATATGACCATTGTGCAGGTGAGTTGCAACTGTCAGTTGTTGTTGCTGCATAGTCTTGCCTTGCACATCTTGAATTGATTTTAAGAATTGTGCCACAACATAGACATACTTGAGTACTGGCTGACCAAAATTATATGTTGAAGTAAGTCCTGTTACTTTGAACTATTTTCCTTAAGTCTATTTTAAGGGTTGAAGACTTGCATGTGAAGTATTTCTACAACTAAACCCACCTGTTGGAAGTGTTTTCTTTGTATTTGATATTCTCAAAAAGAAAAATGAAAGATGGGATGTTCTTTCCTCAAGGGAGGCTCATGATAATCGGTTCCATTGCACAACAGTAAATCATGAATCATTGTGTGACTACAAACTGGCACTTTGGGCATGAAGGTGCTGGAAATATACTGACATAGAAATTTTTCATTTGAACTGTTGCTGTCTGACTACAAACTTCTGTCTTCAGAAAGTGGAGATTGTACTGAGAGACCTGATGATAACCAAGGTGACATGGCAGAAATCAAAAAATGATAAATTTTTTCAGGTAGGTACTTACTTAGCCTGGAGCTCGGCACCTACTCTCTGTCAAGACTGTTTTCTGTGATTGGCTCTTGCATTGCCTTAAAGATTGTTCTTTTCTCTGACTGATACAAGGGAATCAAGAAATCTCTCTAGTCCATCTATATGAAGAAGAAAAGGAGGAAGGAGGAGAAGAAGAAGGAGAAAAGAAGTAGAAGAAGAAGAAGAAGAAGGATCTACTTAAAGAGGAGCTAAAGCAGACATTCACTCATTAGTATACATTCAGTCAAGTTTTACTATCTTTACATTAGTGTATGAAAGAAAACTCTCAGTGATAGAAGTAACTAGTAAGGCACGTGATGAAAACCTCAACACTTTCAGTGCTGTACACATTTTTTAGGCCAACAGAAGAAATAGTTGTAGTTATGGTAACATGGCCAGCAAAAATAGGGTTGGTTGGCTTGCAGTTTTTGAAATTAAAAGTACTTTTAATAGAAGAGGCTGGATTAAACACAAATCACAATTTCTCTTTTGCTGAAAAAAAACATTAAAAAATTTAAATTATGAATTGCCTGAATACTCATAAAGCAAGGAAGATGGGACAGCACACAATTCATTAATTACCATAAATCCCCCCCCCCCTCTCTCTCTCTCTCTCTCTCTCTCTCTCTCTCTCTCTCTCTCTCTCTCTCTCTCTCTCTCTCTGTCTGTCTGTCTGTCTGTCTGTCTCTGCCTCTGTCTCTCTCTCTCTCTCTCTCTCTCTCTCTCTCTGTGTCTCTCTCTGTCTGTCTCTCTCTGTCTCTCTCTCTCTCTCTCTCTCTCTCTCTCTCTTGACGATTAAAAAAAAGTTTAAGGTTGGCAGAAGAAATAGTCAGTCAGGTTACTGTAACCATAACCATTTTGTTCTTTGGCCTTGTGATGTTGCAACACCATATGAACAGAATCAGTCCTGGAAATGGCTGGAGAGCACTTGGATGACAAATGAGTTTGAGATGCATACATGTTGAGTTGCCTCTCTAGCATCTGCTTCAGTTGTAGTATCAATGTGTGCTTGGGATGCTTCTCTACACTGTTGTGAAAGAATTTTATGATCATGCTGAGAAAAGAGAGCAGTGTATTCACTGATTTTGAAGCACTCATTTCCTATTGCTATTAACTTCATGAGTTACTTCCCATGAGCAGTGGCGCTGAAGCAACAGCCTTCCATTGGGAGGAAATGCACTAATGGCTCTTATGTAAGCCTTTTACTTTCCGATGCTGTATTACCTCCCTCACAAGGAGAACCCAAGTTGTGGCAGCTGCCTGTGGAAACCTATCCTTTAGCTAGGAAATTACTACCCCCACCCACCCCCCCACCCCACCCCACCCCCTCATCAACCAAATCCTCTGGTTGTTGAGTTGAGGGGCCTTCTCTGGCAAGTCCCCAGTGAATTTTGCAGTGCCTTGAAGTGGGCAGTGGCTCATGAATCAATCACTCAGGTGTTAAAAAGAGAGCAATTTACCTGGTCTTGCCGAATAACACTCACCATGCAGTAACTGCTCTTTGCACTTGACAGACACACATCAAAGAAACCTATATTGTTTCAGATGTGTGGGGATTTTGAAGTAACTTTCAGGAAAGTACAGGCTTTGTAAGTTTTCTCTGATAGATTCTGTATGAGATATTTAACAGATCATTTACATTAGTGGTGGCAAACTAATGCTAGCACATACTGGTCATGTACTCTACACTCTGTCTTGTCTTTGCCACATATGAAAAAATTCCATGCATAGTAAAGGTGTGTGAATGGATCCTCCAGAATTGAGCAGTTTCTTTGAGATTTAATTTTCTTGATGTAAACATCATCACACTGGCAAGAGAAGACAACCATTAAACCAGTTGTGCTGTGCTGTGCTGTGTGCAGGTTACCTTCGAGACCTCTGGTGTCCAGGTTGAGCAAGCACTCAACCGCCTCCACTACATCGGGGTGGGGGAAGGAAACACTTCCATAAGGTGGTTCTTCCATACATCTGGTGTCCCTTTTGATCTTGGCAACATGTCAGTTACTAGCTATGGCCTCAAATAGCTTTCTGATGGTCCTCTCTGGTTTCTTTCTCCTGAACATTTCTGACAAAAAATTACTTATTATTTTTTTGTTTTCTCTCATTTGAAATTTTCTTTCCTGTTTTCTAGTTATGTACATACCAAATGGGAAGGTCAGTTGCAAACTTAGAGTCTTGACTGAATTGCACTCTTGGTTCTTTGCTGTGAACTGGGTTTTAGGTAACAATGTGATGTGCATGTGGTACATTCAGTACAGCTAGTACATGGTGGTTGCAGTACAGTTCATACATGGTACATTCAGTACAGCTAGTATATGGTGCTTGCAGTACAGTTCATGCATGGCACATGCAGTACAGCTAGTATATGGTGCTTGCAGTACAGTTCATACATGTATGTATGGCACATGCAGTACAGCTAGTACATGGTGCTTGCAGTACAGCTAGTATATGGTGCTTGCAGTACAGTTCATACATGTATGGCACATGCAGTACAGCTAGTACATGGTACATTCAGTACAGCTAGTATATGGTGCTTGCAGTACAGTTCATGCATGGCACATGCAGTACAGCTAGTATATGGTGCTTGCAGTACAGTTCATACATGTATGTATGGCACATGCAGTACAGCTAGTACATGGTGCTTGCAGTACAGCTAGTATATGGTGCTTGCAGTACAGTTCATACATGTATGGCACATGCAGTACAGCTAGTACATGGTGCTTGCAGTACAGCTAGTATATGGTGCTTGCAGTACAGTTCATACATGTATGGCACATGCAGTACAGCTAGTACATGGTGCTTGCAGTACAGTTCATACATGTATGGCACATGCAGTACAGCTAGTACATGGTGCTTGCAGTACAGTTCATACATGTATGGCACATGCAGTACAGCTAGTACATGGTGCTTGCAGTACAGTTCATACATGTATGGCACATGCAGTACAGCTAGTACATGGTGCTTGCAGTACAGTTCATACATGTATGGCACATGCAGTACAGCTAGTACATGGTGCTTGCAGTACAGTTCATACATGTATGGCACATGCAGTACAGCTAGTACATGGTGCTTGCAGTACAGCTAGTATATGGTGCTTGCAGTACAGTTCATACATGTATGGCACATGCAGTACAGCTAGTATATGGTGCTTGCAGTACAGTTCATACATGTATGGCACATGCAGTACAGCTAGTACATGGTGCTTGCAGTACAGTTCATACATGTATGGCACATGCAGTACAGCTAGTACATGGTGCTTGCAGTACAGTTCATACATGTATGGCACATGCAGTACAGCTAGTACACGGTGCTCGCAGTACAGTTCATGCATGGCACATGCAGTACAGCTAGTACATGGTGCTTGCAGTACAGTTCATACATGTATGGCACATGCAGTACAGCTAGTACATGGTGCTTGCAGTACAGTTCATACATGTATGGCACATGCAGTACAGCTAGTACATGGTGCTTGCAGTACAGTTCATACATGTATGGCACATGCAGTACAGCTAGTACATGGTGCTTGCAGTACAGTTCATACATGTATGGCACATGCAGTACAGCTAGTACATGGTGCTTGCAGTACAGCTAGTATATGGTGCTTGCAGTACAGTTCATACATGTATGGCACATGCAGTACAGCTAGTATATGGTGCTTGCAGTACAGTTCATACATGTATGGCACATGCAGTACAGCTAGTACATGGTGCTTGCAGTACAGTTCATACATGTATGGCACATGCAGTACAGCTAGTACATGGTGCTTGCAGTACAGTTCATACATGTATGGCACATGCAGTACAGCTAGTACACGGTGCTCGCAGTACAGTTCATGCATGGCACATGCAGTACAGCTAGTACATGGTGCTTGCAGTACAGTTCCTGAAATCATATATCTCAGAACGTAGGCAGACTGTTTTGATCCAGGGTATAGCTTCTGATCCTGCCCCGCTAAATTACGGAGTCCCACAGGGCTCGGTTCTGGGTCCTCTGCTGTTTCTACTGTACACCCAACCACTTTCCAACGTAATTGACAGTCATTCATTCTCTCACAGTGAATTTGCTGATGACACGCAACTCTACAACTCCACTCATCCCAGTCAAATCCAACTTCTTCTCTCTGCAAGTGAACTTTGTATTTCTGATGTGAAACAGTGGATGACACAGAACAAACTCAAACTTAATGATTCAAAGACCGAAGCTCTCCTGGTTGGCGGTAGAGGCGAATTCGATCAGGCCCTGAAACTAACCATAGGCCAGAGTGAGATAGAATTCTCAAAGTCTGTTAGGAACTTAGGTGTCATGTTCGATGATGATCTTTCTATGAGAGTTCATGTGAACAAAGTTTGCCAGTTAGCTTACTACGAGTTAAGGAAAATTGGCACTATTCGTCACTATCTTTCACAACAGGCCACTCAAACCCTTGTCACTTCCCTTGTTCTGTCCCGTCTTGATTATGGAAATTCTCTTCTTGCCGGCATTCCTGGCACTCTGCTAAACAAACTGCAAAAAGTCCAAAACACTGCTGCTAGATTAATCTTTAGATGTCCCAAGAGAACTCCCACATCCAAACTCCTTCGTGCACTGCATTGGCTCCCCGTCGCTCAGAGGATAGAGTATAAGCTAGCCATTATGTGTTTCAACTTCTTCAATCAAACTGCACCACACGCACTCAAAGAAATTCTCACTGTCTACACCCCCGCTAGAAATAACCGTTCAGCTGCAGACACCAAAACGTTAAATGTCCCCCGTCGCAAAAAGATAACCCAAGGACAGCGAGCTTTTTCCTACATCGGCCCTGTAACATGGAATAGCCTACCTTTCCCTGTCCGTCACTCTAATTCCATGTCCCAGTTCAAAACCTCCCTCAAGACACACCTGTTCCGGTCAGTCTTTCCTGACGAGCAGTGAAGGCGCCTCTTTTATGTTTCGTGTTTTGCCTGCTACTTAATTAATTGTATTGTATTTAATTGTTCTTTTTATTTCAATTGTATAGTATGTGAGTGTTAGAATGTTTTGTATGAGTGTAGACTTTATCATTGTACACGCCATGAGCTTGCTATTAGGGAAGGTATGTGCGTTATAAATAGTCTGTATTATTATTATTATTATGGCACATGCAGTACAGTTAGTGCATGGTGCTTGCAGTACAGTTCATACATGTATGGCACATTCAGTACAGCTAGTATATGGTGCTTACAGTACAATCATACATGGCACATGCAGTATGACCAGTACATTTGATACTCCAGCAAGCTTGGGTCAGATCTTCAGTGATAAAATCTGAACCAGTTAAAATGTTTAATTTAATTGTTGACAGAGTAAAAGTTAAATTGTAACAATTGCATTGTGAGTATCTGTGGATTTGTTTCCTATAAAAATGTTAATAATAATAATCAGTATTGTCATAAAAACATTATTACATTTTCCAACAGAGTCACAGCATAGAATTAGATACAATGTTTTTACTAAGTCTGGAGTATGCTGTCTTGTTCTCAAACAAATGGCTCAGTCAGAATGGCCATCACTGGATCGGTGGAGAGCACAGAGGTTGGCTTTTTTGCTGTGCATTGATCTGCATTCATGGAACTGAACTGCTATGTCCATTGCTGTTGCAGTGTTTATCCAGCAACTCTCCACTATGAAGGGTCTGGATCTTCAGAAAATGAGAGTGAGAGTGAAAGTGACTCAGAGGAAGAGAAGCAGTGAGTACATGCATTTCTCTTTCTAAATTGCTGCACTTTTTTTCTCTGTCCCATTACAGTTGAATAAATTTCTTGTGGTTGAACTCTTTGATGGGCTGCAGTTCCTTCATTGTGCAACCGATATGGCTGGTTGTTGTCTGCAGGAGGTCCCAAATTATGAACTGACTTCGGAGTGCTTGGGGCATGATTGTTCTTGAATCAAGCTCTTTAGAAATCTTCATTGCCGCCAACATCATCATCTTCATCATCATTATCATCATCATCATCATCATCATCATCATCACCATCATCATCATCATCATCATCATCATCATCATCTTGTCAAAATGTTGGATGGAAATTGAGAGATCAGTTGAAGCCGGCACTTTTCAAGGGATTCCTTGCCCTTGCTTAAGCTTCTCCTTTCCTGTGAGAGCAGCTGCCATCTGTGTGAACATTGAGATGTTTCCTAATATTTTGAGATATTTGTATTCTCAAAATCTACAAACAGTTAATTTCATCTGACAAAAAAAATCTAACTTCTACTCCAAAAACTGTTCAAGTTATGCTCACTCAAAGAGAGGTGGTGTGCTGATGGCTATTTTGATAAATCAAGGGTCAAAGATTTAACAACTTTATCTGCAGTTTTTCCTTAGCAACAGGCCTTTTTAATGCATGCATTAGCGCAAAATTTGGCAGGTTGGTACAGAAAATCTATTTCTGAACATAGAATGATAAATAAATTGAAAATTATTTGATCTTGACAACAAATGATTGTTATTATTCAATTAAAATTGCAAAACGGGGGTAGAGAATGTATAATACTTTTGAATGGGTAGGTGCAATAAAGTGCAATGTTTGGTGTTTTTCAAGCTAAAAAGAAACATTCCAACATTTGATTTAGTGTATGTAGGATTCAGTTTTGCCAAAACGTCAAAATGCACAAATTCCACCCTCATCACCTTTGTCAGCCTCTACTGCGTTTTTGCTGTGTGCAAGTTAAGACTCGGTTCGTGAAGACGGGTTACATATTTGGACGTTTTTGGAATGTTTCCCAACACAAAGGAAAATGGATTTGTACCTTTTGATTTTTAAACATTATAAATAATTCACTGTGCTGTTCCCCTCTCAGGATACAGGAGGTTGCGGCAAAGCTGAACTGGAAGACGAGTGAGTTTAAGAAGTCCATCAAGGCAAGACTGGTGGTAGACCAAGTAAGTCGCTCCAACTCCATCCAGCAGCTTGCATCGCACTGTCTTTGAGTAAAGAAGCAATCATATCTTGCTGGCACTGGCTTCTTGCATGCCTAGTAAGTGTAACTTTTGTGTTTATTGCATGATCTGTGAACTGATCACAGTATCTACATGAATCATGCCATTGGATTTTTTCTGTCAGTATTGTCATTTTCAGTGTAAGTGAAATGAAAAACTATCTGTTTCATTGAAAATGATAGAAAGTGGTTGTTTCTTGCAAGAGACCCAAAAGGAAGCTATTTGAATAATCCTCCATTTTGAGTATCTTCAAATGTATTTTTCCTGAAATGCTGTAAAGAAAAATCATTGCTGATTAGGATCTATGTGTCATGTAGTTGAAGATCTGGATGCATAACTGCTACTCTTTCTCTCTGTAGGTGGTAGAAAACATCAGGCTGAACGCAGAATTTACATTTGATTATCTCATGCTCATCATTCTTGCCAGGTATGTAAACTGACAGTACTTTCCATTTAGAGAATTAGTGGATGTGCCCTACAGGTGTTGGTGTGCTAGCAGGAACTGTTCCCGCAGAGGCAGTAGTAGTTGGAGCAAGTCCTCTCCCTGTCAAAGTGGCTGATTGAGAGGCAATCAGGAGGTAAAGGCACTGCATTGTGCAACAGTAGAGTAGCTGCATCTCATCTGTTTCTGTTGCTTCTTATGAATGGAATGGTACAGCTTTTGCTGCATCTTGAACAATAATTCATTAATTTTTTACTCACATGCGAAGCAAAAGTGAGTCTATGTACTGAGCCGTTTCGTCCGTCCGTCCGTCCGTCCGGGCGTCCGTCCGTCCGGGCGTCCGGGCGTAAAAAACTTAAACATTGGATTTTTCTCGGAGACTATTAAGTCTATCAACACCAAATGTGGCATGATGGTGTATGATGACAAGGCCTCAAAAAACATACATAGTGACTTGACCTTGCTTCAAGGTCAAGGTCACAGGAGCCATAAATGTGGTCTCAAAAACAGTCATTTTTCACATTTTCCCAATTTTCTCCCACGTTATTGAGAATGGCGACCTTAGCTACAAGTGGTATATAGGTCAAAGCAAGCCCTATCTTTTGATACCAGTTTGGTTGACCTTGCTTCAAGGTCAAGGTCACAGGAGCTCTTCAAAGTTGCATTGTATACATATTTTGAAGTGACCTTGACCCTGATCTATGGAAGATAACTGTTTCAAACTTAATAATTATGTGAGGCACATGTTATACTTTCATCATGAGACACATTTGTTCACATATCATCAAGGTCAAGGTCACTTTGACCCTTATGAAATGTGACCAAAATGGGGTAGTGAACCACTAAAAGTGACTATATCTCATGGTAGAAAGTGCCAATAAGCACCATTGTGCTTCCTATGTCTTGAATTAACAGCTTTGTGTTGCATGACCTTGGATGACCTTGACCTTGGGTCAAGGTCACATGCATTTTGGTAGGAAAAATGTGTAAAGCATTTCTTTGTGTATGATGTCATTGGTAGGTTTAGTTGTTTAACCTTGACCTTGAAGGTCACCTGAAGGTCAAGGTCATATAAAGGTCAAGGTCAAGCATGTGAGTCGTATGGGCTTTGCCCTTCTTGTTTATATCTTTATTTGAAAAGTCATTAATGAAATTGTTGTGTGATTTTAGGCACATAAGAAAAAGGGTTCAATTTTATTATTTTTACAGTAAAAAAAGGTCAGTCATAAAAATGTGTAAATTTTCTTTTACTCATGCTTGTGAACTCCGCTGTCCTGTATTGTAGAATTCTTTGCCTAGAGCTAATTCACTAGTTATGTGAAAATATGTTTTCCCCCATCAAACATTCACATGACTTATGAACAGCTTCTGTGAAAACAGGTATCCTTACCTACTCTGATGTAGTTCATTTGTAGTCTTTTTCTGTAGTCTGTTAATTTGTCTTGTGTTTTTGAAGCAATTTTGCACTTTATGTAGCACAGTGATTTGGATTGTATTTCACAAGATACTTGAAATGATTGGCTGTACATGTAATATGTCTGCTTGTACACTCTCTGTTCCAGTTGCAATTCTTATATGTGTGTTCATGCTGACATCTATCAATTGCATTTCTACTGATCTTTTTTTTAACCTACATGTGCGA
>JAWQFJ010004221.1:32500-80000 GCA_034096865.1 Theodoxus fluviatilis
TTGAGTTGGAGCTTGTTCCGGGTCATCCACCATTTCACGCCAGAGATACAGTGTTCGCTGACCAGAAAGAAGAGAGTGGATTTGACTGGGATGGGAGGAGTGGAATTCAGTTCAGTTGTCCGAGTGCTGAAAACCCTGTGACAACTTGAAAACATGAGCAACACAGAGCTAGAGTGTCCTCATAAGGGAGGTGTCTTAAAGTGCTTTAATATAGATCTTTCTTTGCTTAGGCTCAGTGTGTTTGCTCTGCAGTTGGAATTGTAAGGGGAAATATTTGTGCAATTATGCAGCATGCAGATGCTAAGACTGTCTTTGCTCCAGGATTATTCAAAACTTCCCATCCTGTTTTGTTTTTTGTGGTGCTTTCCCTTTTTTCTAAAAAACTGCTGTTGCAATTCTGCCTGTGGAAGAGTTCTTCATGATTATTATTTTAAGAGCCATCACTACATGTTACTCCAGTTTCTTTCTACTTGACAGTTTAAACTTCTTATATGTCTGTAGATATGGAAAAGCTCTAGACAGAGTTTATGATAAATTTTACTTGCTTATCTTGTATGCATACTTGTGTTTACATGTATGTATCTGTACTTGTGTTTACTTGTATGTGTCTGTACTTGTGTTTACTTGTATGTGTTTGTACTTGTGTTTACTTGTATGTGTCTGTACTTGTGTTTACTTGTATGTGTTTGTACTTGTGTTTACTTGTATGTGTCTGTACTTGTGTTTACTTGTATGTGTCTGTACTTGTGTTTACTTGTGTGTGCCCATACCTGTGTGTACTTGTGTCTGTAGATGTGCTTACTTGAATGTGCCCGTACTTACATTAATGTTTCTTTGTCAATAACTGTGTTAATTTGTGTGTGTCTGTACTTGTATTTACTTGTATGTGTCTACACTTGTGTTTACTTGAATGTGTCTGTACTTGTGTTTACTTGTATTTGTCTATGCTTGTGTTTACTTGTATTTGTCTAAACTTGTGTTTACTTGTGGGTGTTTGAACTTGTGTTTACTTGTATTTGTCAATAGTTGTCTTTACACGTACATGTCTGTACTTGTTTTTACTTGTATTTGTCTGTACTTGTGTTTCCTTGTGTTTGTCTAAACTTGTGTTTACTTGTGTGTTTGTGTTTACTTGTATTTGTCAATAGTTGTCTTTACATGTACACATCTGTACTTGTTTTTGACTCACATGCAAAGCAAAAGTGAGTCTATGTACTGAGCCGTGTCGTCCGTCCGTCCGGGCGTCCGTCCGTTCGTCCGTCCGGGCGTAAAAAACTTAAACGTTGGATTTTTCTCGGAGACTATTAAGTCTATCAACACCAAATGTGGCATGATGGTGTATGATGACAAGGCCTCAAAAAACATACATAGTGACTTGACCTTGCTTCAAGGTCAAGGTCACAGGAGCCATAAATGTGGTCTCAAAAACAGTCATTTTTCACATTTTCCCAATTTTCTCCCACGTTATTGAGAATGGCGACCTTAGCTACAAGTGGTATATAGGTCAAAGCAAGCCCTATCTTTTGATACCAGTTTGGTTGACCTTGCTTCAAGGTCAAGGTCACAGGAGCTCTTCAAAGTTGGATTGTATACATATTTTGAAGTGACCTTGACCCTGAACTATGGAAGATAACTGTTTCAAACTTAATAATTATGTGGGGCACATGTTATACTTTCATCATGAGACACATTTGTTCACATATCATCAAGGTCAAGGTCACTTTGACCCTTATGAAATGTGACCAAAATGGGGTAGTGAACCACTAAAAGTGACTATATCTCATGGTAGAAAGTGCCAATAAGCACCATTGTGCTTCCTATGCCTTGAATTAACAGCTTTGTGTTGGATGACCTTGACCTTGGGTCAAGGTCACATGTATTTTGGTAGGAAAAATGTGTAAAGCATTTCTTTGTGTATGATGTCATTGGTAGGTTTAGTTGTTTGACCTTGACCTTGAAGTTCACCTGAAGGTCAAGGTCATATAAAGGTCAAGGTCAAGCATGTGAGTCGTATGGGCTTTGCCCTTCTTGTTACTTGTATTTGTCTGTACTTGTGTTTACTTGTATGTGTTTGAACTTGTGTTTACTTGTATTTGTCAATAGTTGTCTTTACATGTACACATCTGTACTTGTTTTTACTTGTATTTGTCTGTACTTGTGTTTACTTGTATGTGTTTGAACTTGTGTTTACTTGTATTTGTCAATAGTTGTCTTTACATGTACATGTCTGTACTTGTTTTTACTTGTATTTGTCTGTACTTGTGTTTACTTGTATGTGTTTGAACTTGTGTTTACTTGTATTTGTCAATAGTTGTCTTTACATGTACATGTCTGTACTTGTGTTTACTTGTATTTGTCTGTACTTGTGTTTACTTGTATTTGTTTGAACTTGTGTTTACTTGTATTTGTCAATAGTTGTCTTTACATGTACATGTCTGTACTTGTGTTTACTTGTATGTGTTTGAACTTGTGTTTACTTGTATTTGTCAATAGTTGTCTTTACATGTACATGTCTGTACTTGTGTTTACTTGTACATGTCTGTACTTGTGTTTACTTGTATTGTCTGTATTTGTGTTTACTTGTATTGTCTGTTCTTGTGTTTACTTGTATTTGTGTTCCAGGGCCCCATCTTGGCTGGAACTTTTGGCATCGTCATCAAGAACACCAGTCTGCGGAACACTGGCTTCCGTTCAGAGCTCATTGGGCTGGGCATCTGTCTGGTCTCTGGTAGGCTGCAGTGACTGGGGACTGTGGTGGTCAGGCTGGGTGGTTGGTGTGTATTGGATTCAAAGCTGTGCAGATCCTAGGGTTGCAGTTTTTAGCAATGCTCTTATCTTGGATTGCTTTTCCCCACAGAGGGTTGAAACTAGGTCACAGCGAGGGCTGAGATGGAACATTTTGAAAAATACTTTTGGCTTGTTCATCTGCTGCCTGGTTGCATGATCCTCTGGGAAGTGCGGCAGTAATGGATTGACCACTAATGTGGCCTAGTGACCATTGGGTAAGATGTTTTTAAGGTTTGAGCACCAAAATGGATGGAAAGTCATGTCAGAAAAATCAGGCCTCTTAACCTCTGCCAAGAAGGATATGTTGTCTTTCATTAGTATTAGGCAAAATACCTCCAGAAAGTTACCTTGGATTCTGATGAAATTTGATGCAAAAAACAATCAAATAAATTTTGCAGGTAATGCGTTATCTCATTTTGGAATTGCAAGCATAAAGAGACATTTTATTGTGCATCACAAAGATGATGATGTAAAATTATTGATGACACTGGGGTATGTGTTCCACACTCAGGTATCGCTTGAAGCCACTAAAATAAACAAAACTTTGTAGCGTCAGGCCTGGCTAGCAGAATGTCCCGCCTGAATTGATTATACAAACCATGGAAGAGAACATGTGGCTTCCTTGGTGGAGCTTTGCTTCTCAGAGTGCTCTCTAGTTAGTAAGTTACTTTTGTTTTTTATTCATGTCAGCCTAGCATTGCTTAGTCTTGACCAGCTATTTTTGACTCACATGCGAAGCAAAAGTGAGTCTATGTACTCACCCGTTTGTGTTGCATGACCTTGGATGACCTTGACCTTGGGTCAAGGTCACATGTATTTTGGTAGGAAAATGTGTAAAGCATTTCTTAGTGTATGATGTCATTGCTAGGTTTAGTTGTTTGACCTTGACCTTGAGGGTCACCTGAAGGTCAACGTCATGTAAAGGTCAAGGTCGTGTAAAGGTCAAGGTCAAGGTATGTGAGTCGTATGGGCTTTGCCCTTCTTGTTTTAGCTGTGGAGAGGGCTCCTGGCAAGGATTTGATTTTTGCAAGTGGGTTTGTTGTTGTTGTTGTTGTTGTTGTTGTTGTTGTTGATCTTTTCATTTAAAAGGTCTATTTTCTTGGTGTTACAAGGCATGTGAGATGAGCATATGTACATGTCAAGATACAAAATCAGCACTCCTGGTAATGCATTCATTTCCTTATAGTTTTGGGAAAACTTGATTTATGTCGATTCCCATGCTGCCCCTGCAGGATTCCTGTTTGGACTGATCTCTGGAGCAGTCAACCTGCGTGGTGCCGTGTGGGGCAGCTCGGAAAGCTGGCCCACTGAAGAAATGGCATCCAGGTCAGCAGCATGCATGCATGCACACACACACATGCATGCACACACGCACACGTGCACACACACACACACACACACACACACACACACAGGTGCACACACACACACACACACAGGTGCACACACACACACACACACACACACACAAAAGCACTCACACACTTACACACCATCATTACCTTGAATGTTTGTCAAGGTGTTTGATAAAGATGTAAATGAGATTGCAGCTGTGAGCGAAGACCAAGGTCAGGTGCATGGAGAAAGCTACAGGGTCTGGTACTGGTTCTTCTGGGGGAGAAGACTGTCATATCCAGGTGTTGAGGCATCACACTGAAACAACACAAACTCCATTGTGTACTGCATTGGGCTGTGTACTCTGCTCTGAAGCGAAAATCTCTCAGTTGTTTAAAGTAATACTGTAATAATGCACGTGCTCTGTGCATGATATGTGTGCAATGTGTACAGTATGCATCATGTGTATGAATTATGTAATGTGTAATGTATGTGTTATATGTATGAAATATGTGTAAGGTGTGTCTCATGTGTTTGAAATGTGAGTGTAGTATGTGTAGTGTATGTGTCATGTATGTGAAACATGTGCACTGTGTATGTTATGTGTATGAAATATGTGTGGAATGTGACTTTTAAGGGGTTCTTGTTTTCCTCTGCACAGGGGCCACTACCGGAGTCTGTGGGTGGGCGTCCTGATTGCGCTGCCCTCTGGTGCAGGTGTGGCACTGTCGGTGCTGGGTGGCAATGCAGGCTCTTTGGTGGGCGTGGCCATCTCTGCCTCGCTGCTGCCCCCTGCTGTCAATGCGGTGAGTAGCCATCTTGTTCCCTTCAGTGTCTTGGGGTGCTTGGTGACAGCATACTCAGTGAAGCTGTGACTTGTCCAGTTGTCATGGAATTTCACCCCAGTTGCCACCGAGTGGTGCCTGGAGCATGCATAGAAAACTGGTCCCTGACTTCACTCATAGACTGAAAAGAAGAGTATAAGACAAGCAACCGACTGTTTCTTTCATGAGCAAGTCTGGCCCTGAAGAGGGCCGTTTGGGGGTTGTACTGCCGCCGATGCGGGTAATCACCGCTACAGGATGGAGAGGCAGCGGGTTGGCAGGGGCTTGCAGCGATGCTCTGTATTCCTTTTCGGCAAGCTACCGAAGCTACTCATAGACAGCAGGAATGCAAACCGTGTGGTGAGAATGTGTGATAATTCTCAGGTTCCGTTAATTGGTCACAGAGACTGCAACAGCTTTGAACGATCAGCAAAGCTAACTTGGGATCTGGATTATCTGGGCATGTAAGGCATAAGCAGCCACTGCTAATACAGCTAGGGCAGTGTAGACAGGAGAGAACTACATGAACCATGGTAGCACAGATGGTAGAGCATTTCAGGTACTAAACCAAAAGGTTGCTGGTTCAGTCCCCGCCTGTGGTCCCAACTTTTTTTCCAGTTTGTCCCTTGCAGGGCTTTGGCTCTGTGTGTTAAAACTTTCTTTTTACTTTTTTTTAACACTTAGACTCATAAGATTTTTGTTAGAAGCTTCTTTTTTTCCCCCTTCAGTTTCTTAAAAAACACGTTTAAAAGCTCAGGAAGCCCTTGAGATTATTAGTCAGGCATTGCTACTCCCTCTACATGACCTGGGTGAGCCAGGCAGAGTGGAGAAGACTTACCTCGGTTCTGTTTTGTGCATTGTGTCAGTTGGTGATTTGTTGGCAGTTTAGTTTCCAGTCTCATCTTCTGTTATGGTATTGCATAATTTCCGTGGTTTGAATGTCAAAATACAGTCACTTCTTTCTTAAGGATGCATGTACTTCCATTATTCATATTACCATGTTTCAGATTACCAAGATTTGGCATTGGTCAGCCACAGATTATGGTATTTTGATGAACCTCTCTACCTCTCACCATTGTGTCACTGACAGATTTTAAACAGATGTATAACAGAATGGTACTGAGGTCAATGGAGGGGCATTGCCATACTAATGCAACAGTGCTGTGGTTGTAGTCAGTGTAATACTAATAGGTTGCTCATCCTCCATGTTCCAAACTTCTTGTGGCCATGTCAACTAATGTGATGCCATTTTGTTTACATCTCATCCTAGTCTGCTTCCAGTGGAAGTGACAGGCTGGTCATTCTTGTCCCTTCGGCTTTCCGCTGTGCATGGCCTGGTTGTACGTCCTATGCCCATTTGCCTGTCTCTTCCGTGTCTTGTGGCACTGGCCATCTGTCCTCAGTGTCGGCATTCATGCTGATGACTAGTTAGTGCTGCTCTGTTCTGTTTTGATTCTCTTTGTTCCTGTCTCTGTAGCAGGCTCTCAGTCAGATGTATGCATGGCTGATTATTTGGGGGTTTTCCTTTCTTTCTTTTCTATAGATCATGTTTGACATGGAAATGAAAGAGGGGATCCATTTCATGTGACTTCATTTCAGCAGTCCCAATATTAAAGTGGGCTTAATTCATGTTCCAATAGAGATGCCATTTAACTTCAAGATATAATTAGCATGAAGGTTTTGCCTATTAGGGTACAAAATGGAAATGGTACAAAAGTTGATTTGTGTGAACTCTCCAGACAAGATACACAGTAATGGACATGTGTTCAAGTGAATACTTATTGGGAAAAATTTATGAAAAATTTTCTTAGATCATAGATACAGATAATCTCTCTCTCCCTCCCTCTCTCTCTCTCTCCCCCTCTCTCTCTCTCCCTCTCTCTCTCTCTCTCTCTCTCTCTCTCTCTCTCTCTCTCTCTCTCTCTCTCTCATTCATTTCAACACATTTTCAGATTATTTTTTGCACTGTATCAAAGCACTGAAGCATGCCATTCAAATAGTATTGCCTCTTCATTTTCACATTGAAAACACATGTACATACTCTTTTCTCTTCATGTCTAAGCATTTCTTGACTCTATATGCATGACAGTCTTTACAAAATTCATCAGGGTGAAAACTTACGAATGACCCATGCTTCATGGATTTAAGGATCTTTTATGCAATGTGCCTATTTCTATGTGAAGTCCTTGCATGCTGATACTTAACCATAGCATCACCACTTATGATCACTCACCTCAAAATCCCACCCTGCACAGTACTGATAAAATAGGTAATGTTTACTTCCCTGTTAAACTTAAAGTTGACTGTCATAGAATGTTAACATTTTTGCTAATCATACAATGAAAGTGCATCTTTTATGGTATTAAAGAAATTGAGGGGAGCCAAATAATGATGCCAATAGCCGTTTGACAGTTTTGTTATTTGTTGAAAACTTTTAAGCAGGCTGCCCTTGTGTGTGAGAGACACCTGGTGTATCCAGTAGCACCAAGCAATGCTCAAGACTATCACTGTCGTATCAACATTTTGAAAATGGGAAACATCCAGTGTCGTTACTTCTTAGTTGATTATCTTCAAGTATAACCACAATGGGAGGAGCTCATGAGATGATTAAGATTACTTAATATTCACGAGTTTTCATGGAGACGACAAGTTCAGAAGTTGTGCATCATAGAGGACAATGTATTTTTTGCGTCAAAATAATGGCAACTTATTTCATGCTAACTACAATGTATCCTGTGTGCTTTTCTGCCAAGATTATTTCATGGCATGAATTAATAACATTTATGGTTTTAGTAGTTTATTTGTTTATTTAGATTTAAATTGTATTCAAGCACAGAAATATATTAAATATATTTACAAATGAAAATTACATACAAAAACTTAACTTAAAGTTTGATCTGTTTGCAAGTGAATGCATGCCTGTGTGTGTGTGTGCATGCCTGTGTGTGTGTGTGCATGCCTGTGTGTGTGTGCGTGCCTTGAGGAAAGCTGATTTTGGTGGGGAGATGATGGAAACATTCAGTGTGGACACATTCAGCATGCAAACACACACACATACACACACACACACACACACACACACACACACACACACACACACAGAGGCATACACAAACAGGCACACAGACACACACACACACACACATACACACACAGAGGCATACACACACACACATACACACACACACATACACACACACACTCACACATACACACACACATACACACACACATACACACACACACACACAGAGGCATACACAAACAGGCACACAGACACACACACACACACACACACACACACACACACACAGAGGCATACACAAACAGGCACACAGACACACACACACACACACACAGGCATACACACACATGCACACACACACACACAGGCACACACAGATAAGCATAAACAGACACTCAGGCATACACACACTCACATACACAGGCATACACACACACACATACACACACACACACACACACACACACACACAAACATACAGATGCATACATACACACACTCACACAAACACACACACACACTCACACTAACGCACACACTCTCACACACACACTCACACAAACACACAAGTACATTTCACACAAGACGGAATGCTACCGAAGAAGCACTGAAGTGCTGCCCTGACCCTTGCACCTGGCTCAGGGAGACACAGAGGCTGGGTGCTGACGGAGCCTCTGTCTTTCAGGGCATGCTGTGGGCCTTCGCCCTCCTCACCTTGGTGTTGCCATTGCAACAACTTTCACATCAGGTAAAGCTTGAGTATGCCAGGCACTGATGTGTTCTATTGGCTCAGTATGTACCCTGGACTTTCGCAAGTCCACTTCTCTGTGTTGAGGCCAGATATTACTTGTGTTTTTGCATCGTTAGAGAGATTTCTTGTGTTTATCCATTCAGATCACTCCATGAGTGCTCCTGTACTGTCACAAAAATCGAAGAAAGACATTTGAGAGATGTCTCAAGAGAAATTGTGTATAACGTGTTCTGGGTATTGTTCAGTGTGTGCATGCCTCACTGTTCAAGAACCCCTTTATTTAATCTGTTGTCTTCTTTGTGATCTTTAAATTTATTTTTTTTAATCCAAGTCTTGGATAAATTTTAATATAAAAACATCACATTGGTAAAATTTGGAGGAGAAGTCATAAGCATTTGATGATTCATTTATCTTGTTCAGACTTTGTGAGAATGGACTTTCCAAACTTAGTTTGAAGAGTTCAAATGATAGATACTTTAATGTATTTGAAAAAGCATCATTGGATAATCATTTCATTTTTACTTCTGTATATGAGCATTGTCTAGATCACATTTACGTCTGCTGCTGATGACATGCAAAGTTTGGGGTCAGGGTTCTGCTCCTGCAGTAGATGTTTGACCTTTATGTGTTTGCCCTGCAATGCTTCAGTTCACTGTTAGACACTGCCACAGTTGATATGTTGGACTCTGCATTCTAAATCTAATGCTGGTACTGCTGGACCTGTGCAGACGATTGGCTTCAACGTGACGGTCAACACTACTGACGCGGGCTGCCCTAGCTTTGTGAACAATGAGTACCAGGCAGGACAGTACAGCTGTACCATGGCAGTGGAGGCTCTGGTGCTGGGCTTCATCTCACTCCTTCTCACACTCCTCAATATCATCTGCATCTTCATCATGGGCATTATTGTCCTCAAGGTAGGAAGCACCTGTCTTTCTGTAGCTGTTGAGTGATGGACAGTACTATGTAGTGCACCCTGGACAAGGCTTTGGAAGCTCTGCAGTTCGAAGGATGAGTGGAAAAACTTCCAGCCATGGACTTCCATGGTGAACATGGTACACATTCAAAAGTAGCAAAGCAGTGAATGACAATGTATTGAAGGGAATACTTTCATTTGTCATGTTCCTGTTGCCTGCTCTCATCTGGGGTATGTCCACAAGGTACTGACTTTAGTGCATTTGGTTTTTCGTTGACTTGACAATTCCCATGGTGACTGATTCCAGTAACTGCATACTGGGAGCTGCTGTTATGGCAAATGGGAGTGAAATCATGTGGATACATTGCTTGCTTATGGTTTTATGTGTACGAGTGAGAGAGACTGCAATATTTTCAAGATAATTATTATTGTCAAGAAGCAGCTACTGAATGTTACAACAATATGACCTTCCCACTTTGCCCACTGTAGTTTCCCACCTTCAGTGTTGGGCCTTTGTTGCCAAGGTGTGCGAAACTGCTTGTGGCATGCATTCATTTCCCTGGTCCATTCAAAAACCATGCATCCATTTCCCAGTTCCATGAGAAATCTCCCAGCATCCATTTCCCAGTTCCATGAGAAAACCATTTATCCATTTCCCTGTTCCATTAGAAATATCCATGTATCCACTTCCCTGTTCCCTTAGAAATATTCATGCATCCATTTCCCTGTTCCATGAGAAATTTCCATACATCCATTTCCCTGTTCCATGAGAAATCTCCATACATCCATTTCCCTGTTCCATGAGAAATTGCCATGCATTTATCTCTCTGTTCCATGAAACAAATTTATTGCATTCATTTCCCTGTTCCATGAGAAATCTCCATAAAGCCATTTCCCTGTTCCATGAGAAATCTCCATACATCCATTTCCCTGTTCCATGAGAAATATCCATGCATCCATTTCCCTGTTCCATGAGAAATATCCATGCATCCATTTCCATGTTCCATGAGAAATATCCATGCATCCATTTCCCTGTTCCATGAGAAATATCCATGCATCCATTTCCCTGTTCCATGAGAAATATCCATGCATCCATTTCCCTGTTCCATGAGAAATATCCATGCATCCATTTCCCTGTTCCATGAGAAATATCCATGCATCCATTTCCATGTTCCATGAGAAATATCCATGCATCCATTTCCCTGTTCCATGAGAAATATCCATGCATCCATTTCCCTGTTCCATGAGAAATATCCATGCATCCATTTCCCTGTTCCATGAGAAATATCCATGCATCCATTTCCCTGTTCCATGAGAAATATCCGTACATCCATTTCCCTGTTCCATGAGAAATCTCCATAAAGCCATTTCCCTGTTCCATGAGAAATTTCCATACATCCATTTCCCTGTTCCATGAGAAATCACCATGCATTTATCTCCCTGTTCCATAAAAAATTTGCATCCACTTCCCTATTCTGTGAGAAATCTCTATATATCCATTTCCCTGTTCCATTAGAAATTTCCATGCATCCATTTCCCTGTTCTGTGATAAATTTTGTTAGTTCATGGCTCACATGGCGCCAGAACCATTGACATGCATGCCTCTGAAATTTCCTCAGCAATTTTTGCTATAACAAGGGCAATATGAGCAGATTGCCATCCCTCTAGTCTGTTGATTCCTGCTCTACCTGAAGTTAACCTCACAAGCACCTTTATTAAGAGCAATGTTTAAGTAGGTTTTTTGTCATTTGAGTATCGTTTCCCTCAATGATCCTCAAGTCACTACTCCACTGGTCTGGTCCCATCTTGAGGATGGAAGACCACTGCATTCCAGTAGTGCTTTCAAGAGGCCTACCGTTAGCGACTGGTCGATACTGGTTGACTCTTGAATGACTTAGTATGGCTACTGGTATTAATAACTGGTAGATACTGCGCCAGAGAACTGTTGCGCCTGCATAACCAGAATGGCTGCCTTCAGGGAAAGGAAGAAAGTCACCATCACAAATATGCGCTGTGGCACACATTTTGACCTGTGATTATTACCCAGCCTATGCGAGATATTACAAGAAGTTAGGCTGATATTGTACTTTTTTTTTTTTAAGAATAACTGCTCTGAAATAATTACTGGGCAAGATGTGCGCAAACATTTCTATGACAGATGGCAAAACAATTTCAAGGGAAGCAACTCTTATATCATATATTAGCCCATAGCTTGTGTAACCTCCCTTGAAGTGAGCATCGAAATATTCTTGCTTACACCAAGTCAGCACTGTCGTTTTGACATAAATTTTGATTCAAGCGATGCCGAGCCTTCATGCACAGCTACTGCTTAACGTATTTTATCAGCTTCCACAAGGAACGAGCAGTCTGCAGCTGCTGGTTTACTCATTTGGTTGAGAAGCGCAATCCGCGACGATGAGAAGGCATCGGTCATAACGAGTCATTCAAGAGTGCACATTGGGGGCTCGGCTACCGGTTGGCAAATGGTAGGTCGTCTTGAACGCAGGGCAGAACAGTTGGCTGTTGGTGAACTAATACAGGGTCACAGGCCGTCCATGCTAACACTCCAAAGACGGCCTGAAAGACAGTATTCAGTGGTGTGACATCTCCCCAGCTGAACTTGTGTAGATAGCCAAAGACAGAATACATTGGCATGCAATCATAAGAAAAGCACCAAAGACTTTTGAAGAGGTGCACTGCATCAAACTCCAGGCAGCTAGAGAATGTCACCACCAAGCTGAGTCCATCTCTGTGACAACAGCAGACTATCAGAGTCCTGTCTGTTTGCAACTCTGCAAGTCCCAACTTGGACTACAAAACCATTCTCATGTACACAGATGACTACACAGATAAGTCTTCCTCAAGATTCGAGGAACCATGATAATGATGATTGTTTCCCTATGTTCACATTCTTTGTTGCTTGTTTTTCACTGAGCATGCATGGGCTTTCTGCCTTGTTTGTTAATTATGATTGTTTCCTTGCAGATCAAAGAAGTGGCACCCAGGACTTCGCACCTGGGTGCCACCAAGGATTTCTTTCACAGGGACATCAAGGTGAGTGGAGGTTGCATGCACATTTTGCAAAAATCACCATCCACTATAATGACATGTGACACTGTGCTACTGATGATGTTTTAACTGCAATAGTATAACAAGGTAAGCTGTACTTAGACAAAGCCAGACAGTAAAACTCACACTGGAATGGCATTTTTGAGTCACATGCGAAGCAAAAGTGAGTCTATGTACTCACCCGTGTCGTCCGTCCGTCCGTCCGGGCGTAAAAAACTTTAACGCTGGATTTTTCTCGGAGACTATTAAGTCTATCAACACCCAATTTGGCATGATGGTGTATGATGGCAAGGCCTCAAAAAACATACATAGTGACTTGACCTTGCTTCAAGGTCAAGGTCGCAGGGGCCATAAATGTTGTCTAAAAAACAGCCATTTTTCACATTTTCTCAATTTTCTCTGAAGTTTTTGAGATTGGATACCTCACCTATACATGGTATATAGGGCAAAGTAAGCCCAATTTTTTTATACCAGTTCGGTTGACCTTGCTTCAAGGTCAAGGTCACAGGAGCTCTTCAAAGTTGGATTGTATACATATTTTAAAGTGACCGTGACCCTGAACTATGGAAGATAACTGTTTCAAACTTAATAATTATGTGAGGCACATGTTATACTTTCATCATGAGACACATTTGGTCACATATCATCAAGGTCAAGGTCACTTTGACCCTAATGAAATGTGACCAAAATGGGGTAGTGAACCACTAAAAGTAACCATATCTCATGGTAGAAAGTGCCAATAAGCACCATTGTGCTTCCTATGTCTTGAATTAACAGCTTTGTGTTGCATGACCTTGAATGACCTTGACCTTGGGTCAAGGCCACATGTATTTTGGTAGGAAAAATGTGTAAAGCATTCCTTAGTTTAGTGTATGATGTCATTGCTATGTGTAGTTGATTGGCCTTGACCTTGAAGGTCACCCGAAGGTCAAGGTCATGTAAAGGTCAAGGTCAAGCATGTGAGTCGTATGGGCTTTGCCCTTCTTGTTTTTACTGTCATTGAACTCTACAAGAAAAAATTCCTGTACTGGTCCATGACAAACTTTTTCCAGTCATGATTTCTAAGGTTTGAGTACTTTGACATTGCCCCAGAGTCTGGAGCCTTTGAAGTTTCTGGCAAAGATGCCTCTAAGTTCCATTTATTCATATTTAGTATTTCTGTTCTTGTTGAAAACCTGGGATCTTTTCTGATTTGTTGCATTATGCCGCAGGTTGCCCGGGATGCATACTCCACGCTCAAAGGCCAGTCCTCCAAGCTGCTGGGACAGAAATTCCTGGATGAATACAAGGTGACACACTACACCATAGTGTTGCCATCACATTGCTTACAGTTCCATGCTGAGCCATGTCATATTTCACAGTGTTGGATATTTAAAATGTTTACTCTTCTTAAAACAAAGGAAATTGATTTATGTGAGATGGCAGGACATCACCTATGCAGCTGAAAACAGCAGATCTGTTAAAAGTTGTTGGAAGGAAAAATAACCAGTCACACTGCTTATTTTGATTCAGGAACAAAAAAGAACCTCTAAGATATATTTCATCATTGAACTTTTGATTGTAGTAGACAGACAAGGTGGATGTTTCAGAAGAGAGCGGCAAATACGTTGAAATGGAGGGGTGTGAAAGCCTTCTAGTCAAGGCTTTTGTGACATTGAATCTGATTGGATGTCTTCTATGATTTCAGCATTTGAATATGTACATCTGTCAAATGTCAGCTGTGCATGTTTCATCATCTTGGTTAACTCCTTTGAAGCACTTCAAATGAGGTTTGACCTTTTAACACAATATGCATTTATTGTGGTATGGTACCCCTGTATTGTTAGTGTCAAGGATATTATTCAATTGACATATGCCAGATTCTAGTTATAACTGTATGCATCAGTAAATCTTGAAATGTTGATTGAGATGACTGTACTTTAATTCATTCATCTATCATATATTGTCATGTGCAGATAATTCTGTTTGTGATATTTGTAGAAACTTGTTAATGAAGACATTATTACCGAAGATGATATCAACACTCTTGAAGTCCGTGACATCATTGAGGTAAGTACCTTGCATTTTCCTGCTGCTGCTGCTACAACTTACATCATGCTGTATTAACTTCATCCTCTCAGTCTTGGGGAAAAATTCAGTCCTTCTGCCTCGAGCTTGTAATTCCCAACCGTGCCAATAGGTCATGAAACATAATACACTCATTTGCCAAGTAGGACCTTTATGTAGTCTTCTGTTCCTGATAGGTCATGGAAAGATCCAATCATTTATTCATTAACAAATGCAATGCTTGCCTAGCCTGCCTTGGCTTATAGGTCGTAAAATGCTGTGTACATGTCTCAAGCGCATTTCTCATACAGCCTGACTTGGCAGGTGGCTAGCCAGCCCCTATCCTGTCATTGTCAAAGAACATACTACTTTTGCAACAACAACAATAGTGTGTGCTCAAAATTAATTTTAAAACAACATCTTGAAATAATTATTCACTGAGTTAGCAAACATCAAGAGTAAGAAAGCGGGTAAGCGGACCTGGGCAGATGCGCTTTGAAGTAAAAGATCTTTGGCCTTGGTTTTAACAGTTTGGATGCAGTGAAAAAGACTGTTCATTCCAGCTGCCCTGTTCCAAATTTCATTGAGCACTTTCTTCATTTCGGTTGGTTATGCACCAAATCTTCATGGGAGACTTCCTGACTTTGTTCCAAATTGTTGTGAGCCCTGCGGATGAGTCTGGGGTTTTCCCTGTGCTGATAGAGTGTTGAGACTTGTAGTGTGTAGTGTGCGTTATGGGGAAGATGTTCCAGGCCACCAAACCTGCCATTCTGTCTCCAGCCTGTCAGGCTGCAGGATTTCATGATCTGCAGCATTTATCACAAGCAGACCTGATTGAAACTCCACGCTTAATGCCCTGCCCTGCCCTGCCCTGCTTTGGTATGTAAGGACCCAGTAACTGCGGCGCTTACCTTCAGAATACGGTGTCTAAACATGGACACACCAAAACACCCTAATCAGCCATGCTTTCCCTTCATCTTCGCCAGGTTTCAGGACATGCTTTTCTAGCTGCTCGTGCTGAATTTAGAATTAAAATCCAGCATTGGCAAACACCCCTTAAGAAAGATCACTGTTCATGGGAGCTCAAGAGTTGAAAGTGATTTGCCCCCAGTGTCTGTCCAGCCCTAAAACTATTTCCACATTATATGCATCACTTCATTTTCTGTTCCACTGGGTCAAGTGGTGGAAGGTTTGAATTTTCCTTCAACAAATTAAACTGAAGAAATTCAGTACGAGAGAGAGGAAGTTGGTGGAAGTTGGGTCTACAAGATGGTCAAATGCCGGAAAGCATTTTCAGTAACTTTGGGTGACTAACCCAGTGCAGATTTGCAATCTAAGGAGAGGATACTTTTTGATTCATGTAGTATGAGATCAAAACATGCTTATGATTGTAACGATGGTGACTGAACCAGTGTCATACATCTGGCAAGTACAGGTCATTTTTTAAAAGCCTTTCATCAAATTCAGTGTTACACATGTTACACAAGTCATAATTCAAACACACTAGATGTGAATGCTAGCATGTAGACCTGTTTCATTTCATGTTGGATAGTCACTTCATGATAGATTCAGCATGCAGAGGCTTGCATAGTGAACATCCCCTGTAGACCACACGTTAAGCTTGGTAGTTAGCAGTTTTAGATTTCAAACAGTATCCTTTTATGAAGCATGACTTGTAAGCTCCAGCATACGTTTCCTTGCACTTATGGGTAGACAGCATGCAAGGCATCTGCTTCAGTTCATCTGGAAGAAAGGGGGAAAGTGTGATGGAGTAGCTTCTGTCAACCTAACTATCAGGCAGGACTAAGAAAAATAATCAAAAATACTCTTCCATAAATTTAGTGTCTATTAGTAATTTTAATTAACAGAAGAAGAAGAATAAAAGTTATTTGTAAACTTTGTCAGCAATTGGCAACTTATCAGTTATATCACATGCTTGCAGTTGATCAACTCAACCACTTTAAAACAGTTTGTAGCAGAACTTTTAAGGAATGTCATGGAGTCACTAGAGGAGGTAGGTCAAACAGGTAAAGGTAGTTCTATGTAAGGATATGGGAGTGTTGGTACTGACTTCTCACAAAGTTTGAATGGAGGTCCAGGGAAAGCTCTAGGTTTGTAAGACCAGAGACATTCTTTGCAGTCTTTCAGATTAAATAATGCCCATAATTATTTGTTTATCAGTCACTACTAGCACAGTACTTATTGTAATTTTCCCAGTCTAATAAATCATATTCTTTGAAATCATCACATAGAAACAGACCCCTTGACTGAGATTCATAGCTTCTCTCAACAAAGTGTTTTCCAAGTCGTACAGCATTGAAATCCTAATGACAGGAAAAACCATAAACATGTTGTGTAAAAAGACTTTTCAAAACAAAACTGTAATGTTGTAATAAATTTGATGTAGGGAATCTAATGATGTATATATCAAGTTGACTATGAATGAAAAGCTAGTACAATATAATTGTAATATATATCATATTATCATTTTAAAATGATATATCATGATAACTTTTATGATAGAAATTGAGAAGCTCTGACCATATATTGTTCTCCATGGGTCTTATGAAGCATATTTCACCATTTTAACCTTGCGCCATCTACAAACAGTAAAATGTATCACTCTGAGCCTCAGCTCTGCATCAGGAAATCAGCTGAGAGATGTTTAAGTAGCTGATTGTGAAGGAAACTGTCCTTGGTAAGGGTTTGTTGAGCAATGGAATCATAATCATAATGATATGCATAGTAGTTGATGAAGTTTTCAGAACTGAAGGAATGCAGCTGACTTGACTCTTTACCACCTGTGGACTGTAAAGTCTGGTTCCATGACGAAATCTCACATTTAATGAAGCAGTGTTCCTCCTGAGTCTGTCAATGAACTGTTTATTTTTGCTCTTCCAGAATGATATTTGTGGTATTGTGAAGGTAAACTTCCATGTGTGCGTGAATCCAACACTAACATTTTGCTTGCTTCACTTAATCATCTCTGTCCTCTCTTCTGCACTGAGTGTTACTTACCATCATTTATTGCAATAATGATTGCCCAAGTGGGGTGTTTCACTGTTTGTGTGTGACTTTTCCCAGTAATCAGTTCATGTAAATGAGATGACTCTTAGATTCATTTTCAGTCTCCAGAAGCCTGCCATATTCTCTCTAATTGTTGTGCAGTATTTAATAGATGTACTTCCCCTCAACAGCTACCTCTTCCTACACCGCTGAATTGAAAAGGGATTTTTGCACTATGTATAGAGATTGTCCTTGGAGCCAGATTTGCCCACTGACAGTGACATTTTGATGTCATCAAGATCTCTGCTGATTTGCACAGCTCTGACCCCAATATTTCTGACCTTGACCCAGACAGGAAGTCGGGGTCCTGGCCGTGTTTCCTGATTGGTTCATTACTCTGGCGCAAAACACACAAGTGACCTTTCACCTTCCAGGATTAAATCAGTCTGATGTTGATTTTTTTTTATGCACACATGTGAAATATGTGGACTTTTCTAGTTAGAATGAATGTTGAAGACCAGAAATTAAGAAGGACATGGCATATTGAAATGGGGGCATGTGCTGACAGTCATTTTAAGAATAAGACCTCAGAATTTTGAAAAAATTACAAATCTCCAGCATATTTTGTGACTAGGAATTGTCATCTTTGTCCTAAAAGATTTATCGTGGCATGAACAAAAAAAAAGACATATTCAGTGGTAGAATACAATAAGGTTCTGCAATGGATGGATGAAGCCTTCTTTCAAGAAATATGGGTTGTATTGCAAAATGAGCCACCATGATATGTTCAAGGTTAGGCTGTAAAACATCAAGCATTTCTTTAACCAAAAGGTTTATGTTTCCTAAAAATAAAAGATGTTTGGAATGAGGAGGGAGGTGGGGTTGGGTTGTGAAACGTCCCCAAATTACTGCAACTTCCTGTTTTGATGCATGGCCTGTTGTAGCATTTCACTTCATAATGTCATGCAAGGTGGGACTGATGTTATCATGGAAGGTCCAATTTGCTGATTTGATTTGCCACTTCAGCCTTGCATCACTGTCCTCTACACAAAGAAAAGGCATACTGTACAAGTTTGTGGTTTGAGCAGCCAAAAGTGTGTGAACAGACAAAAGAAGCAAGTTTTATTGACCAACACTTTACAAGGAATGTTCATCCATTCATGTTTACTGGCTGAGGTGATTCTTGACTTGAAACACTGCACAAGGCATTGTTGTATGCATTGCACAATAAAAACCACTGGCACTGAACCTCCAGGTTTTGGCATTAAAAAACAAAACAATAAAGCTGTGAGGACCTCCCGTAAACCTGGAGGGAAAAAAAATTGAATACAGAACGGTGACTTATTTTCACCCCGATTTATCTCTAAACTCAGACAATTCCAACTGTCTGTTCCGCTCTCCCTTGGCTGAAAACCAGTATATATAGCAAAGCACAACCTAGGATCCTCTGACGAGCGTACCTTATCTAACCGATCAAGATAATACAGTGTTAGGGGATAAATCGAGTGTTAAAAAGATAAATCGCCATTGTGGATACGGGCCCAGGACGTTTCGTACCCTGGACGTTTGTATTCTGGACGTTTCGTACCCTGGTCATTGTGTACCTCATTTAGTCAATTCGTACCTTTTCTACCCTAACCCTAACTCTAACCCTAACCCTAACCCTAACTCAGGGTTAGGGTACGAAACGACTAGGTACAAAACGTCCAGGGTACGAAACGACCGCATCGTAAAAAATCCTTCTTTCTCCTTTACCAATGTCCAATCTCCTCGAAATTACGTCATGTTATTCAACGTCAAATGATCACATCACACATTTTGCATTCGGACTCTGTTGTAGCGTTTTCTTGGCAACACCAAAACGTAAAAAAGTCACTTTCTTTTCAAACCTTTCTGAAAATTTAATACATTTAAATGGACCTAACTTCCAGTAAGTGTGCAAAATGTCAAGGAAATCCGTCCAGTAGTTTTTGAGATATCAGCCGTTAAGTTGGGACTGACAGACAGACACACACAGACACACACACATAGACGGATAAAGCTGTGAGGACCTCCAGTAAACCTGGAGGGATAATTAGGGAGAATATGGTATCCTGTTTCTATCCCTGGTTTCTGCTATCCTGCGATTTTACTGTTTGGTTGACTTTTGACTAACATTTGATGTTTTCTTTTTAGTTTTGTTGTGGGATCTTAGTATCTGAACCATGATGTTGTTTGTGTTGCTTTGATTTGTTTCAGAAAATTGTGTGACAACTTCATGTGTGTGTGTGTGTGTGTGTGTGTGTGTGTGTGTGTGTGTTGAGAGAAAAACATTTGCACTTCCTTGTGTGTGCATTTTGAGAAGTCAGTGTTTTAACATGTACCAACTTGCCTCTGGGTGTCTAGGAATTTTGCTTGTTCAGTTCAGTTCAGTTCAGTCTCTTAACCCTGAGATGGGTTGTTGAGGCACCACTGATGACTTTTGGACAATCTTTCTCCATCGGTCTCTATCCTCTGTGGCTCGCTGTGAGTCAGCAAAGGTCAAGCCTGTCCACCCTTTGATGTTGTCTTCCCACCTCTTTCTCTGCCTGTCTCTCTATCTCCCACCTGGTACGGTACCTTGCAGGATGGTCTTGGCCAGCCCACTGCCTCTTGACACGTGACCGTACCACTTCAGCTTTCTGCTTTTCACGATTGAGAGCAGGTCTTCGTACTGTCCAATTGCTCTCCTGATCCTGTTGCTGACTTCCTCATTTGTGACATGGTCTTTATATGAGATGTTCAGAATCTTGCGGTAGCATCTCATTTCCAGGGCTTGTATCCATCTCTGTAGTCCAGGACTCACATGCATACAAGAATACGGAGATGGCCAGCATGCGCATGAGCCTGATCTTCGACGCGAGAGTGATATTTCTGTCACGCCATATTGGCTTCAACTTTGCCAATGCTGCTGTTGTTTGTGCTATCCTGGACAGTACTGGTATCTCTGGTTTGGACCCTTCATCAGTCACAATAGATCCCAGGTATTTGAAGTTGTTCACAGCTTCCAGTTTTTGGCCCTTCACTTTGATTTTCATTTTGAAGCCGTGAGGGTTGTTCGTCATCACCTTGGTCTTCTTTGCACTGATCTCCATGCCATATGCCTGTGAGGTCTTGTCCAGGTGCTCGACAAGACTAGTCAGCTCCTCTTCACTTCCTGCTAATCCATCAATGTCATCAGCAAAACGTAAGTTGGTGATCTTTCTGCCACAGATGCTGATTGATCCTTCGTGGTCTGCTAGAGCATCAGTCATTATCCTTTCGAGGAAGAGGTTGAAGAGTGTGGGGGGAGAGTAGACAGCCCTGTCTGACTCCGATCGTTGTCCTGAACCAATTGCCTGTGGTACCATTGAACAGGACTGCGCTGGTTGCGCTGTCATAGAGATGTTCGATGACTTTGTTGATCTTGTAGCTGATGTTGTAGCTTCTCATTGTGGCCCACAGCGCAGCATGCCAGACTCTGTCAAATGCTTTCTTAAAGTCTATAAAGACATGGTACAAATCATGTTGGTATTGTAGATGTTTCTCACACAGGACCCTCAGATTGAAGATCTGTTCGGTGGTGCTCCTATCTGGTCTGAAACCTGCCTGCTCTTCAGCAATGATTTTCTCTGCCTGAAGTTTTAATCTGTTCAGCAGTACTTTCAGCATGACCTTGCTGGGATGGCTGATGAGGCTGATCGTGCGGTAGTTCTGGCACATTTGCAGGTTTCCTTTCTTGGGCAATGTAATCACTAGAGACTGTGTCCACGGGGTTGGCCAATCTCCCGCCTGCCAGATCTTATTGCAGATCTTTGTGAGTGCATCAATCATTGCATCACCTCCTGCCTGGATGGGTTCCCCTGGAATGTTATCAACCACAGCTGACTTCCCTTTCTTGAGGGACTTAACCGCTGTCTCCACCTCTTCTCAAAGAATTGAGTAGTGGTCCTCCTTGGTAGTCTGAGGACAGTTCAGTAATTTAGGATCTCCTTTGGTGTCATAGTTGCACAGCTCAGAGCAGTACTCAGTCCAGCGTTTCATGATTTCGCATTCTTTTGTAAGACAAATCCTGCTCTTGTCTTGTATGGTGTTGACCCGCCCTGGTTTGGTCGCTGTAAGGTCTTTGGCTATCTGGTATGCTTTCTTGGTGTTATTCTTCTGGAGGTTCTCCTCAACTGCATCACATTGCTGTTTGATCCACTCCTCCTTGGCACTCTTCATGGCCTTCTTGACTCTGTTGTTGGCCTCTCTGTACTTACTTTCTCCATCTGCTGTACCCTTCTTTTTCTTCAGTTCCCTTCTCTCATCGCACATGTTCAAAATTTCTGCAGTGACCCATGGTTTCTTTGTTGGGTGGTGTTTTCCTAATAACTGCCCAGCTGTCTCTATCACTGCCTCTTTGAAGATGTTGGTCCTCGAGGCCCTCTTCGTCACCCAAAACTAAAAGGGTTGCAAACTTCCCTCCAATCATCGCTTTGAAGGACTTATCAACCTCAGGGTCTTTTAACCTTTCAAGGTCAAATCTAAGCCTGGTACCTTTCTGCTTGCTAATTTTTTTAAGGCTCAGGCGGAAGTTCATCATCAGCAAGTCGTGGTCGCTTCCAATGTCTGCTCTTGGAAAGCTTTGTGTCTTTGCGATGTTAATGCTGGACTTAAAGCCCTTCTTTACTAAGATGTAATCAATTTGACTGTGGTGCTGTCCATTTGGGTGGTGCCAAGTCCACCGTCGGGACGTCTTGTGCGGGCCAAGAGTGTTTGCCAGTTTAAGGTCGTTGTAGCTGGTGAACTCCAGGAGTCTCAGGCCTCTGTCGTTGGTATTTGTGTAGCTGTACTGTCCACAAACGTCATGCCAATCGTTCTTTGCGTCGCTTCCCACTTTGGCATTCCAGTCTCCCTGCACGACCAGGATGTCTTTTTGGGGCACTTGATCCAGCACCTCTTGCAGCTCGTTGTAAAATGCCTCTATTTCCTCATCTGAGTAGTCTGTGGTTGGAGCATACACCTGCACAATGGTGATGTTGAATGGTATTGCTCTAAGTCGAATGGTGATGATCCGACTCAAGACTGGTCAGCAGCCCATAACACAAGATGTTATTTCTCTGTGGACAAGAAATCCTTTATCAATGTTCGTGTCTGTCGTTTCTACCGCTGTAAAACAGCTTGTGCCCTTCATGGGTTGACATTTCCCCAAAGTTCATCCATCTCACCTCACAAAGTCCGAGAATGTTCCATCAGTACTTTCCATTTGCTTGAGGAGGTTAAAATTTTCAGTCCTCATTGTGTAGCCACCAATAATGCTATGTGGTGGGAATCAATTATGAGTCATTTGTACTTGCAACAGTTGATTGTCATAGAATATTTGGACAGTTGCCTGTCAGTGAGGCAGGTGTTCAAGTACTTTTCTCTCCTTTTTTGGTTGTTGGGAGGTCTGTCATTGTGCTGATTCCCCCAACTCCAGTGGATTGCAAGAAATCGATGTCTAGAATAGACCAATGTAGGAATACTCTTTGGTGTTTGTATTCAGTTGCATCATTTTCTGCTTTATTTGCAGACATATGGATAGATGGATGGATGGATGGATGGATGGATGGATGGATGGATGGATGGATGGATGGATGGATGGATGGATGGATGGATGGATGGATGGATGGATGGATGGATGGACGGATGGACATGCACTCAGTCAGATGAACAGACATACTCACAGACAGACAAATGGACAGACAGATAGACAGACAGGCAGGCAAGCATGCAAAGAAACAGGCAAGCAGACAAACATACACACACAGACAGACAGGCAGACACACACACACACACACACACACACACACACACAGGCAGGCAGGCAGACAGACAGATAGGCAGACAGACACAGACAGACAGGCAGACACAAACAGACAGACAGACAGACAGGCAGACAGACAGCCATGCAGACACACACACACATGGATGGACAGACGGACGGATGGACAGACAGACAGACAGACAAACATGAATGGACAAATGGATGGACAGACAGAAGCACTGGTGACCAGAAGTGGATAAAAACAAACAGACAGGCACACACATAAAGACACACAGACACATATACACACATACAAACAGGCACACAAACACACTTATATACACACATACAGACACACAAATTAATATGTGGACAATACTTACCCACACCACACACACACACACACACACACACACACACACACGCATGCTCACTCACACAGTGATGTCCTTACTCAAGAAAAATTAGTTTTGGAGCATGCTGAAGGCTGCAAGAATGTGTGCATACTTGTGTTTATGTGTGTGTGTGCATGCACATGTGTGTGTTTGTTTGTATGTATGTGTGTGTGTATGAATGTGTGTGTGTCCATTCGTATGTGTGTGTGTGCATATGTGTGTGCATGTGTATATGTGTGTTTGTGTGTGTGTGTGTGTGTGTGTGTGTGTGTGTGTGTGTGTATGTCTGAGTATGTGTGTGTGTGTGTGCGTGAACGTGTTTGTATGTGTGTGTACATGTATGTATGTGTGTGTGTGCATGTTGTGCATCAGGAAAAGATTAATGTGTGTGCTTGTTGTTTCCAGGAAGTGGAGCAGAGTGACGATGTACAAGGACTCATCAGCAGAGTGCCTGGAAAATCAAAGGCAAAGGTAAGGTGTCCTTCCCAGCTGGGGTGGCCATGGAGTCATGTTTAAACAGTGTTGCTGTCATTAAAAAGGCTCACATTTCCTATATATTTTGATAAACCCAGATTCTTCCCATCCCAGGGATAGAACTATGGCACTGCACCTCACACATCGTCCAACCCCAAAGCATGCTCGCCCATCTCCGCCTGTCTAAAGACATGGTTTCAACAAGGGAGTAGAAGCTGAGGGGCTGACCATGTACTCAAGCAAGAGGGGAGAGCACTGGGGGGTGGGCTGCCAGGAACTGGTGTATATTGTAGATAACAGTGAAGGGAAGTCCCTGTAAGTACCTATCGTTTTTGCTTTGGCACATCAAAGATGTTGAACCAAAGCTAATGCAGTCATACAGTGGGGTAGATGCATCATAGTACACGGTCAGCCCCTCAGCCTCTACTCACTTGTTGAACTTCCCTTTCCTTTGCTGATATCTACAATGTACACCAGTTCCTGGCAGCCCACCCCCCAGTGCTCTCCCCTCTTGCTTGAGTATACGGTCAGCCCCTCAACCTCTACTCGCTTTTTGAAACCATGTCTTTTGACGGCGGAGATAGGCGAGCATGCTTTGGGGTTGGACGATGTGCGAGGCGCAGTGCTGTGGTTCTAACCCTGGGACTGGAAGAATATGGGTTTATCAAAATATATAGACAATATTATACTGGCTGCAACCCTGGGTCATTAATCTGTCCATGCATGTAATTATGTTTGTGTGTGTGAATGATACTTGGTGAACATCTACGATGCACCTACCCCTCTGTATGACTGCATTAGCTTTGGTTCAACATCTACGATGTGCCAAAGCAAAAACAATTTGTACATACAGGAACTTCCCTTCCCTTCGCTGTTACTCACATTTTCTACTTTTGCCTCCTTGCAAACTCTGCTAGTGAACAACAACCTTTGAATTGTTTCAGTATTCAACTGAGGTTGATACAATAAACATAGAATAAAATGACCTGTCAGTTACCTGCATGTGGCTGGAATTTATGTAAATCTTTGTGATCTTACTTACTGACTTAGTTTGTCATGACTGTGCTGAGTACATCCTAATGTGGGATTTTCTCCTTCTAATTTCAGCCAATATCTTCCCACATGAAAGACATATTCCAAGAGGCAGAATCGAGTGTGTACATTAGGGAAAACCTAGATACGATATCACCATATCACACTATCACTGGCCAACCGCGCCGCCCCTACAGTGGATTAAGTCCAGCCTCTCCAGTTTCTGCACAAATGTTAACTCCCTTTGGTGCTCAAGCTTTCATGAGACGACACAACAACCCAGAGATTGCGCAGCTGACCATCCAGAGAGAGCCTCACTCCCACCATCGGCCAATCAGCGCTGCACCTGATACCCCAACCATCACTGAGGAAGAGGAGGGAGAAGGCAACAAGAAGCCAGAAAATAGTCAGAAACAGCACCGTCACCCCCTCAAATCACAACCAGGGAGGTTCAGCTATTTCATGCAGGCCCCGTACACCCCTCACCACACCTTCATCCCCCCTGCAGGCTACCACAGCTTTATTCCTACAGGAATGGTTCAGCGCAACGTTCACAAGCCCATGCCACCTCAAACATTGCCAAGCATTTCCATCAAGGATGGAAAGGGCAAGGGAAAGAAAAAGAAAACGAGCTTTGATGTGACAGCTGTGGCTGAGAGCTCCACCTCCAAGGGGGTGAGTGCCAAGAAGACAAGGTTCAACGTGCAGAATGTTCCTGACAATTCCAATGACACACCTCAGGATTCATCCAAGAATGCCAAAGATTCACACAAGAAATCCAAGGATTCCCCCAAGAAAAAAAAGGATTCTTCCAATGAATATCTCCTGGGCAAACCCTCACCCTCCCTGTTCTAAGGAAATGAGTGCTTTTAGGATGCCCATGACTGAAGCAGATTTTTTTCCATCACCAGCAAGAAGGACCAGGCCCAGGTTACTCCTCATCCATCATCCAAATTGTCTCCAAGGAGTTGCTCCTTAATTGGCCACTCAACTGCAAGGCCTGGGCGCTCTGTGAGCACTTTGAAATGGCTCCACCTAGATCAGTAGAGTGATGTAATAGTCAGCCCAGTGTTCCCATGGTAATTTATAGTCTGCAAAAATGAAATTTGCTCAATAGTTTTCAAGGGCCTTGAAAACTTATAAAAGTTTTGCTAAAACTGAAAAGTCATGGAAAAGTTTAGACATTTCTGCAATGTCTGAAGTTATTATTTTTATCATGGTCATCTGCGTGCAGAGTTGCTTCTGGATTGGGCGCAATGCCATTGAGCTTGAGATGCAAAGCCTGCTTTCTGCTGTCTGTTACTATGGACGGGAGAAGCCAGACACCCCTAGCAGTGTGAAATACTTCTACATTTTCGCAGATTTGTGTGAGAAAATATATTTAACATTTTTCTACAACACCAACAAGATCTGTACCATGTCTTTATAGACTTTAAGAAAGCATTTGACAGAGTCTGGCATGCTGCCCAGTGGGCCACAATGAGAAGCTACAACATCAGCTCCAAGTTCATCAAAGTCGTCGAACATCTCTATGGCAGAGCGACAAGCGCAGTCCTGTTCAATGGTACCACAGGCGATTGGTTCAGGACAACGGTCAGAGTCAGACAGGGATGTCTACTCTCCCCCACACTCTTCAACCTCTTCCTCGAAAGGATAATGACCGATGCCCTAGCAGACCACAAAGGATCAATCAGCATCTGTGGCAGAAAGATCCCCAACTTACGTTTTGCTGATGACATTGATGGATTAGCAGGAAGTGAAGAGGAGCTGACTAGTCTTGTCGAGCACCTGGACAAGACCTTACAGGCATATGGCATGGAGATCAGCACCAAGAAGACCAAGGTGATGACGAACAATCCTCGGGGCTTCAACATGGAAATCAAAGTGAAGGGCCAAAAACTGGAAGCTGTGAACAACTTCAAATACCTGGGATCTATTGTGACTGATGAAGGGTCCAAACCAGAGATACTGTCCAGGATAGCACAAACAACAGCAGCATTGGCAAAGTTGAAGCCAATATGGCGTGACAGAAATATCACTCTCGCGTCGAAGATCAGGCTCATGCGCACGCTGGCCATCTCCGTATTCTTGTATGCATGCGAGTCCTGGACACTCACATCTGAACTACAGAGACGGATACAAGCCCTGGAAATGAGATGCTAGCACAAGATTCTGAACATCTCATATAAAGACCATGTCACAAATGAGGAAGTCAGCAACAGGATCAGGAGAGCAATTGGACAGTACGAAGACCTGCTCTCAATCGTGAAAAGCAGAAAGCTGAAGTGGTACGGTCATGTGTCAAGAGGCAGTGGGCTGGCCAAGACCATCCTGCAAGGTACCGTACCAGGTGGGAGAAGGAGAGGTAGGCAGAGAAAGAGGTGGGAAGACAACATCAAAGAGTGGACAGGCTTGACCTTTGCTGACTCACAGCGAGCCACAGAGGATAGAGACCGATGGAGGTAGATTGTCCGAAAGTCATCAGTGGTGCCTCAACAACCCATCTCAGGGTTAAGAGACTGAACTGAACTGACCTGGTCTGCCTTGCTGCTGGTTGCAGCTCAGTCATCCTTCTAAAGCTGCTCCTTGGTAGCCTCTGTTATGTTGATCTGACCTTTACACACCAACTGAAACCTCATGCATGGGACACTGGACTCCTAAGCTGAATCAGGACAAGTGGTACCATTCTTCCCAGACAGCTAGGAAACTATCATGATCCTGATGTCTTGCATCTGGTTGGAAGCTATGCTGGGTTCTGTGAAGCATCTAGACGGTGCAGACCAGTCTTTGGATATCATTTGTTTTGCTTGATTTCACATCCGTGATAAATAACATACAAATGGTTTTTGTTATGTCTTCATTGTCCCTGTTTTTGCATAGTCTCAGAATTAAAATCTTAAAAAGTAACACCGGAAAAACTGAATCCACCTGTTCCTGTTTTTCTGCATATTGAAACAATGTTTTTTACATCAGTTGTATTACTGTGATTGGGGATAAACATGTATTTATGTATTGGTCATGTTCCTAACTCAGGGCATAGATCTTAGCGGTGATGGATGGAAACAGTCAAATCAAGGGATTTTCCCAAGGTGTCGGTGTGGATGGCTATTGACTGGATTTCAGCTTGTTCTGTACATGTAAACAGTTTGCACCACATGGGGAATAACTGTTAGATGTTGTATAAAACCATGTTGTCAAAGTAGAATGTCTGTAATGTTGTACAGAAACTTGCTGCATGCAATTTTTTATAATTGTTTGGGTGGAACGCATAGCGAGTTGTTTTGATCTTGGTACAGTGGGATATTTATAGAATTTCGTTTCTCAGTTTGACACCTCACTGGTGAACTCGGAGAATCCACTATATATGGTGTGCTAGCTTACAGTGATTTGGAATGAACATTTATGGTGTGCTAGCTTACAGTGATTTGGAATGAACATTTCCACGCTGTTTGACTTCGCTACTTCTAGTATGCTTGGAGTGATAGGATGAGCACTGTGTGGGTTGAGTGATAGGATGAGCACTGTGTGGGTTGAGTGATAGGATGAGCACTGTGTGGGTTGAGTGATGGGATGAGCACTGTGTGGGTTGAGTGATAGGATGAGCACTGTGTGGGTTGAGTGATAGGATGAGCACTGTGTGGGTTGAGTGATAGGATGAGCACTGTATGGGTTGAGTGATAGGATGAGCACTGTGTGGGTTGAGTGATAGGATGAGCACTGTGTGGGTTTAGTGATAGGATGAGCACTGTGTGGGTTGAGTGATAGGATGAGCACTGTGTGGGTTGAGTGATAGGATGAGCACTGTGTGGGTTGAGTGATAGGATGAGCACTGTGTGGGTTGAGTGATAGGATGAGCACTGTGTGGGTTGAGTGATAGGATGAGCACTGTGTGGGTTGAGTGATAGGATGAGCACTGTGTGGGTTGAGTGATAGGATGAGCACTGTGTGGGTTGAGTGATAGGATGAGCACTGTGTGGGTTGAGTGATAGGATGAGCACTGTGTGGGTTGAGTGATAGGATGAGCACTGTATGGGTTGAGTGATAGGATGAGCACTGTGTGGGTTGAGTGATAGGATGAGCACTGTGTGGGTTGAGTGATAGGATGAGCACTGTGTGGGTTGAGTGATAGGATGAGCACTGTGTGGGTTGAGTGATAGGATGAGCACTGTGTGGGTTTAGAAAAAGGCAGCAAGCTGCTAGTGAAAGTCTGTGGGATTCCCACAGGACACCTTTTTGATGACTAATTTTTGGAGGCCTTTAAATGGGCATGTACATTTGATTGGGTGCTAAGTATATCTTGCCTAAGTTTTGTGCTCAGTAATTGTGCGTGTATTCCAAAATGCTCAGAGGAATTTTTTGTTTTTGGTAATTGATAAGATATTTAGTGGTGTGCCAATCAACAAAATATGACATTTTTTCTGTATTTTTTACCTTGCAAAACTTTGACGTTCAAAGTACCCTTTGTAACAACGAACTCTGAGTTGTCAGTTGATTTGCACCATTGAGAGGACATGTTAGTGGAGCAACCTTCACAGCCACTGCCTCAGGTTGAGCGATGGTCAACAGCAAGCAGCTAGGCTGATGGCCTTGAAATCTGCCTCATGCACCCTGAGCAACGTGAAGCGAGACAGCCCTGGAGGAGGAGCTGCAGTAGTCAGCAGACAGAGTAGCAACTCCTCATAGAGCAGGAGCGCTGTGAGACCCATTCTCCCACCTGGGAATCGTGACATAGCTTGCTTGATACATTCAGGTCTTGATGTTGGCATTTCTATCATGGGGAGCACTGTCTGCATATCTTTCGTCTGCTGTGTTTGAGAGTTGTACTGGAAGATTATGAAGTCATGGCCGTTTTGATCTGTTTATTTACTGTGAGTTGGGCCAAAACTGGTAGATAATTATGAATGTTGGGATGTACTTGGCAGTACAGATGTCATAATAATATGCTGGGGTGTATGGAACTTTCTTTTGGTTAATTGGCTCTTGGTTCTGTTTAAACTTGTTTTGGTATTATGCATATGGATTTTGCCTGCTTTGAGCCATTATGATGGAGTCTGTGGATGATGGAATTTTACTTATATTGGATACCAGCTTCTTTATTTTTAGCCCAATCTAAACATAACTTTGTATTGTTTCCCCTCTTTTCTTCAGTCTCAGGCTTAGGGGGTGAGTGTTGAAAGCAAATCCAGGAATTTTTACCTGAACAATGATCAGCAACTGCACTGTGCGGATTTTGACGTGCCTTGAGACACTGACTTCTATACTTGATTGGACATAGTTTAATACTTTTGTACATTTTACACCAAATATATTGATATTACTAGTGCTTGTGACCCTTTTAAAAATGACATTTATAAATTAGCTCCTCAACCCAACTTCTGAGAGTAACTATGAAATTAAGGTTACACAGTTTACACATGTTCATATGCCAGAGGTTGTGACTCAGTTGATGATGACAACTTTTTTTGCATCTATAATAAACAGAGCGACCCAGTTTCTGACAGTAACTATGAAATTCAGATTACACAGTTTTACACATATGTATTGTGAATACCATTGCTTGTGACTCTATTGATGATGATGCGTTCAGTTTCTACAAATAAAAAGAGCAACCTTATTTCTGACAGTAACTCTATACATTTTGTGAATGTAAGCAGTTGACGTGGCATATTGTCAAAAGGAAGAATGTGTTCATACTTTGGTTTTGTGTCCTGATGCCAAGGTTTTTGTGTTGTGTTTTGATATCTGCCTAGATTTAATCCCATTTTGTCTGCAACTTCCCTCTCCTTTCTAAATGTATGATTGTGTCAAATGCCCTTATCTACCTCCTCCAGATGCTGCAATTTCCTCGGCATCTGCTTGTAAACAACGACATGCCTTTCTGCTAACAAGAAATGTTCATATATTTGTCTTCAACTGTTGTTGCTTGTCTGCTAAACACTTTTCCCAATTTTTTTAGATGGTCTTTACTTTTTAAACATGACACAAATCTTGGCTTTTTTTGCCATATAGTTTAAGTCATCACTTTATATAATTTTTGCAATGATTTGATGAAGTTTTACGAATGTGATTAAATCTTGAAGGAAAGCAGTCATGACAGAAGTCTAAGTACGAAAAAGGCTCATTCTTCAAAAATTTAATTTTAGTTTTTTGTGCTGGAATGCTTTAACACGGTTGCTTTGTATGTACACATCTACTGTTTAAGTGCATGTGTGTGTGTGTGTGTGTGTGTGTGTGTATGCATGTGTCTGTGAGTGTGTGTTAGATATATGTAGTTTTCTCTTTCAAAGCAAAAAGCACCTGGTGGATACACTCAGTTACACACACCCATAGATGCTCTTGTCTGCACTCATTTTCATAGATTTGTGGTTGGTGCACTCCATCATAGACAAGCTAGTCCGTAGACTGTTGAGATGAGCCTCAGGTCTGTTTACTCTCTCAAACCATAGACTCCAGATCTGTCTGTGATGAAATAACCTGTGGTCAGCTGAAAGTGTATTATTCTGTTAATATTTTAGTGCAGCACTGCATGCTTGCATATCATTAACTGCATGTGTCCACCTCAGTGAGTGCTCTGTCTCGTATTGACCTGTGGAGGGAGTGGGGAAATGTTGCAATCACAGACAAAGCACTGCTGTAGTGCACCATATTGTGTGTTTACCAAGTGTTTTGATCATGAACTTATGTACGCATAGTATATTTTTAATGCTTTTATAGACAAGCAGAAATTTGTACCAAATAGGCATCAGTGCTATATTATCTCTTATACACATCAAAACTGTAAGGCATAAATATGTAGATGTCATATGTAGAAATATTAACTAATTGACAAGTTGTCTGCCTCTAAATCATTCGGCTATTTTGCATCACCACCAAGGTACATGCAAGTATGAGAGAATTTGACTGAAGAGGAAATTTCTGTTTAGAAAAAGAGTTTCATCATGCACAATGAAAACCAACTTGAATGTTGAGTTAGTATTTTTAAATGTCTTGAAGGTAATTTTGGATGAGTCACAATGAGGTTAAAACGGATAGAAGCTTATTTGCAGAATTCTATATTTTGAAGAACCTGGAGAGAATGTGCTCCACAGACATTAGAAATGTGCTGTTTGTTTCTGCTGGTACTTGAAATGGTTAAGTCCATATTTGTGTCATTTGCCCTAAACTAAGCACAGCAGAACCAGGGGTCGAAATGGGACTGAGTGTGGCCAGTGTGGGGATAATTTAACTCTGATTTCTGTTGGTGCCACGCTCTCAAAAAGAACGATGGCGACAGTTTGCATACTCAGTTGTACTGTTTGATGCCATTTACATTTTGTTTAACTGTTTTAGCTTCCATTAAGACTTGTATTTTACTAATGTAATTGTTTATCTTGTGAATTCGTTATATTTTGAACAGCACAGCAGCTAAAGCAAGAACTGGTTGCCATGCCACATTCTTTTGCATATATTTCTTTGATATATTCATGTAGATCTCGTTCCAAAGGTGTTGATGCCAGTTTCCAGTCTTTGCATCGTGAAGAATATTGGTCAGACAGAAACTTTTAATTTATGAAGCTACATTTTTGTCCTGACGCTTCATGTCTTTTCCGGTGGCATTTATACTCAGCTGGATTTTAATGCTACTGCATGTTGATCTGATGGTACATTCAAAAAAGAGGAGACGTTGATTGCTCAAATCTGTTCAGCCTAGATGCATTGTTGTGTTCCATGCTATCAATGGTGTTTAGCAGCTGGGTATGAACAGCATCGTTTTTGTTGTTTTACAAGTTGATTTCCTCACCATAGTTTCCGTGGCTTCAAGTATTTTTGATCCGCTTCAATCTATCACCAAAGTTCCACCTTCTCTTGCGTTGGGACTAAGGTACATACATGTTGGTAATACATGTCGCATGTTTTAGACTTGTGAATGTATTCTTGCTTGTGTTCCACGCTTGTACAGTTTTCTTTTGCTTGTCATGGGAGTCTAGAGCTTCGTACAGTGGAGGCTGGTGGATGCTCCCCTCATCAGCTTAACCCCTTGGCTGCTGGGCTTTCGGGCTTTCGTCGTGTTCTCATTTGCACCCGTATGCAAGCTGGCTGGTGAAGAGTTTTTGTGTTTCAGATGTTATCCAAAACTTCACCATTCAGGCAGCTAAATGACACAAGTATAATCAATCAATCTCTAAGGGGGGCAGGGGTAAGCCTTACGGTTGGAATACTCCTCAGGATGTGCGTTTGGAACTCACTGCACATCAAACCGACTGGTTATTTTACCGCTCTGTGTTAGTCACCAATTCAAGAAAAAAAATTAATCAAGAGCCACGTGACCAGGGGTTAAAGAGCAAAGGAGCTTTTTGCTTGGATATGGGTGCAAAGTTGTTAAATGAAATCAGTAGCTTTATAATCATGTTCAGCTTACCCCAAAGTGCTTAGCTATTACTGTGTTGCTATTTGGTATTGGCTTTGTATTATTTAATAGAAAATACATTAAGATCAGCATGGTTAAACTTGCTTTGTCATCATGGAATTATTTAAAACTTCAGAGATTACTTATTTATGTTGTGCTTCTCCCAGACATATTGCGATCCACCAAGAGGAGAAAGAAGAATCAGAGCGCTGATAGAGAAAGATCTCTTAACAGTCCTTGCTCATAAACACCACAAAGGCAAGGTAGAATCTAGCAAACAAAACGCACCATACCTCAGCAGCTATTGAGGATCTGCCCTGTCCAGGGACAGACGTTCATACTGGAAGGTTCATTGTCTCCCAAGGACATTTGTTTCCAGAATCTCTTGCTGGCTTGCAAAAAGTCGAGATGCTCCAACATTTTTGTGTGTTGAATTTCCTTCGCCCAGAGGAGAGACTGCATTGTCTGGGGATGATGGGGTATGGTTCATACTTGCTTTCTTTTCTTTTCTTTTTTTCCCCCCCCCCCCCCCTTTTTTTTAAAGCTTAAACCTTTTTTGTAGGTGCTTTCGCATTATTTTTCATGACAAGTCCTAATCTTGTCTTTAACATTTGACACGTTGTCTTTGCCGTAATCCAGGGAGACGGTCATGATATCAGTAAGTGCATGCATGCCCGCTGCATTTTTCCCGTCTAGCTCCCAAGTTTTCACGGAACGGAATGTTCGACAACTGTTTCTTTGGGAGGCTTTTTTCTTGTCTTGTCGTATCTTGTCTTTTCTTTGAGTGTCAAACATGACTATGCAGCCTGGTCTACTTGGAGACACTCGTCTACGTGGAGACACGTAAAGCCACGTCAGAGAGGGACGGAATGCTGTGATTGGAAATATGTGTGAAGTGCATTGGAAGACGGGCACTTCTTTCGGGGTTGTGAGGGGTCAGTGGTTTTGGTGGAACTGAGGGTCATTGAAACAATGCTGTTCCAACCAGGCCACAATCCCTGCACTGTGACTGGACTACACCACGCCAGGGCCCAGAAATACCACTCGCTCAAAGTCTGGATAATTCTTTACATTCCTGTCTCTGCCACATTTGGACATTTTTTCACAGTGTATCTTTTTTGCATGTTTATTGTGCACTCTTTGCATCATATAGCAGATATCTATGAATATTCATGGTTGAATTTGAGAGTGTGGTGTAGTTAATACACGAGGTTTGTTGAAATCCAGCCTGAATGGTTCAGACATTTAATTATTTTCCACTGTGATAAAGTCCTTTGTTTTCTTTATCCTCAACACACTTAGTATACAATGTAGAGTTTATAAACAAATAAACATATACTCATATGATATTGTCTTGCTGTTGTTGTAGGCCTACATTTTGTGGTGTGCCAAATCTGCCTTGACGGGGAAAAATGTGAAGCTCCGTGTCAGTCTTTGTCTTTGGTGTGTGAGTGCATTGGAATGGAGGGGAAACTGATACACCATCGACATATGCAGTAATATAATGTCGCTGTAATGACTGGGAGTGCATTGGAATGGAGGGGAAACTGATACACCATCGACACATGCAGTAATATAATGTCGCTGTAATGACTGGGAGTGCATTGGAATGGAGGGGAAACTGATACACCATCGACACATGCAGTAATATAATGTCGCTGTAATGACTGGGAGTGCATTGGAATGGAGGGGAAACTGATACACCATCGACACATGCAGTAATATAATGTCGCTGTAATGACTGGGAGTGCATTGGAATGGAGGGGAAACTGATACACCATCGACACATGCAGTAATATAATGTCGCTGTAATGACTGGGAGTGCATTGGAATGGAGGGGAAACTGATGCACCATCGACACATGCAGTAATATAATGTCACTGTGATGACTGGGAGTGCATTGGAATGGAGGGGAAACTGATACACCATCGACACATGCAGTACTATAATGTCGCTGTGATGACTGGGAGTGCATTGGAATGGAGGGGAAACTTATACATCATCGACACATGCAGTAATATAATGTCGCTGTAATGACTGGAAGTGCATTGGAATGGAGGGGAAACTGATACACCATCGACACATGCAGTAATATAATGTCGCTGTAATGACTGGGAGTGCATTGGAATGGAGGGGAAACTGATACACCATCGACACATGCAGTAATATAATGTCGCTGTAATGACTGGGAGTGCATTGGAATGGAGGGGAAACTGATGCACCATCGACACATGCAGTAATATAATGTCGCTGTAATGACTGGAAGTGCATTGGAATGGAGGGGAAACTGATACACCATCGGCACATGCAGTAAGATAATGTCGCTGTAATGACTGGGTGTGCATTGGAATGGAGGGGAAACTGATACACCATCGGCACATGCAGTAACATAATGTCGCTGTAATGACTGGGAGTGCATTGGAATGGAGGGGAAACTGATACACCATCGGCACATGCAGTAACATAATGTCGCTGTAATGACTGGGTGTGCATTGGAATGGAGGGGAAACTGATACACCATCGACACATGCAGTACTATAATGTCGCTGTAATGACTGGGAGTGCATTGGAATGGAGGGGAAACTGATACACCATCGACACATGCAGTAATATAATGTCGCTGTAATGACTGGGAGTGCATTGGAATGGAGGGGAAACTGATACACCATCGACACATGCAGTACTGTAATGTCGCTGTGATGACTGGGATTGCATTGGAATGGAGGGGAAACTGATACACCATCGACACATGCAGTAATATAATGTCGCTGTGATGACTGGGAGTGCATTGGAATGGAGGGGAAACTGATACACCATCGACACATGCAGTACTATAATGTCGCTGTGATGACTGGGAGTGCATTGGAATGGAGGGGAAACTGATACACCATCGACACATGCAGTAATATAATGTCGCTGTAATGACTGGGAGTGCATTGGAATGGAGGGGAAACTGATACACCATCGACACATGCAGTACTATAATGTCGCTGTGATGACTGGGAGTGCATTGGAATGGAGGGGAAACTGATACACCATCGACATATGCAGTAATATAATGTCGCTGTAATGACTGGAAGTGCATTGGAATGGAGGGGAAACTGATACACCATCGACACATGCAGTACTATAATGTCGCTGTGATGACTGGGAGTGCATTGGAATGGAGGGGAAACTGATACACCATCGACACATGCAGTACTATAATGTCGCTGTGATGACTGGGAGTGCATTGGGTCATTTGCGTACTTCCACACACGTTTGGAATGTACTCAACTTGGAAATATGCAGGCAGCAACTGTGCTATTTTCGTGGTAGCATAACAAGGCTCTCTCTCTCTCTCTCTCTCTCTCTCTCTCTCTCTCTCTCTCTCTCTCTCTCTCTCTCTCTCTCTCTCTCTCTTGTCCCTTGATGCTTCGCAGGATGATATAGCAGTCAGAGGCAAAAGGAAAAGTGTACATGTGCTAAAAGCACTCTGGAGAGTCAGAAGTACTGACACAGGTGTTTTTTCCAAATTGTTTGATGCACAGGTTCAGGCGTCCCTTCTGTATGGAGCAGAGATCTGGGGACTTGATAAACAGGAGAAAATAGAAAGAATACACAATTTGCGTGCAAAAAGTGTTTTGGGGTTGATCACAGATTAACAAACCACATGATATACGGCGATCTGGGAAGATTTCCATTATATGTCAACAGCAATGTCCGAGTCTTGAAGTACTGGTTTAAACTATGTAGTATGAAAGATGATAGACTTCCAAAGCAGGCGTACAAAATGCTACTCAAGTCTTCTATCCCAGAGAAACGAAACTGGGCTGTTTCTGTTAGAAATTGCCTATATGGATTGGGTTTTGGATTTGTGTGGCTAAACGGAGGCGTTCAGAATGTAAAACTGTTTCTATTTCACTTTAAACAGGTTGATGGACTGCTACTCGCAAAACTGCAATAGCAATAACATAATCAGTGAACGCTATAAGTGGTATTCCTCCTTCAAGCAAAACGTGTGTCTAGAAAAGTTCCTGAATATGATTGATATCAAGAAATTTCGGGATATATTCATTCGATTCAGATTTGGAATAAATGTTCTGAAGACAAACATTAGATACTCTGACACTAATAACGTACAATGTCCATTTTGCAGAGAAGATGAGGACGAGGAACATTTTCTACTAAAGTGTAATGCATATGATGCCTTGCGATCGAAATACTTGAAATACATGTTACCAAAATATATTAGGGTATATACAGTGGCTAAGTTGATGCAAGCTCAAAATACTCAGAAATTAAGATCAATAGCCATGTATATCTACTATGCTTTTAAGCTACGTGAGTGTCGATTGGAGTGTGAAAACAACTCGTATCGCTTTGATGATATGACAGCAAATATTGTTCACTGTCTATTGTTTTGAGATGTAATTACAATGGGTCGCTGGCCTTGATAATAAAGATTCAGATTCTCTCTCTCTCTCTCTCTCTCTCTCTCTCTCTCTCTCTCTCTCACACACACACACACACACACACACATGCTTGCATGTTTTTACACACACACACACACACACACACACACACACACACACACACGCTTGCATGCTTTTATACACACACAAATGCTTGCATGTGTTGCACTCTTCTCTTGCAGTGTCCTGTTGTACGGGGTTCTCCTAGCTTGCGACGGGATGTCAAAGTTCACAAACGCACTCATCCTCCTGCACTGAAGGATGTCTTCCTCTGCCACATCCAACCCTTCCGGCAGTGCACCCCTCATCCGACTCTCTAGCCCGCCCAAGGTACTGCCTGGGACTCCAAGATACTGGCTGAGGTAGCATAGGGCCAGATCCAGGTCCTGGCAGGGCCAATTGTAAAAGCCCGGTGGGAAGTGCTCGCGGATGTAATGATCCTTGAGACACTCCACCTCACGGCCCTGACAGGCACCCAGGTCGCACCACCCCCGCCGCATAGGTGTTGCTCTTTCGGGTCTCCTTTCTGCCATCTGAAAATACCAGCCAAAGGGGAAGGTTAGCATTGACCCCCCATTCGACGACAATTAGGGCAGATGAAATAATCCCGCTGCTTTGCCTCCGCAACTGAAATATTCATGCATTTAACATGAAACCATTCGTAGCAGGCATCGCAAGCTATCATCAATTGCCCGTCGTCGGGCCTCCGGCACTGACAGTAGACAGGAGTTTCTGCTTCATCTGCAAAGAGACCGTTTGCATTAAAGCCCCCTACACCATTACCCTGCCCTGTGGACTCAGGGCCTGGGGGTGGCAGGTGAAGCAACCGATTCCTCCTCCTCCGGACCCAGAGTGACAACGGCTCCTCCCGGCACATCCTTAGCCTGTCTTGGTGCACCGTCCACTCCTTCCAGGCCGACGCCACCCTGTAAAGAACAGAAGAGAGCACATCTACGACAACAAACGGTCCTTTCCAAAGGGAAGCCAGTTTTTTACACTGGCCCACCTTCCTGGCGGAGTTTGCAAGTAAGACCACATCCCCCATCCCAAATTGATTAGGACTTGCATGGATGTCATAGTCTTTCTTTTGTCGCTCCTGATGGCTCTGCAACATCTTCCTTACAATACCGTGCACTTGATGCAATGTGTCCTGCATCTCATGCACATACGTGTCCAACTTCTTTGACACGTGCGTATCTCCCATCATCAAGTGGTATGGGTGTCGAACTTCTCTTCCTAACATAAGGAAGTTGGGTGTAAACCCAGTAGTCCGGTTTTCTGTTGAACGCAGCGCTCCCATCAGTATGGGTAGACGTTCGTCCCACCGGTTCTGTTCACCCTTGGATGAGCACCTCAGCATTTGCAAGATGGTGCTATTCATCCGTTCGACCTGCCCATTAGCACTAGGATGATACGGAGTTGTTCTCTTCTTGGTGATCTCCAGCAACTCGCACAAATGGGTGAACAGCTGACTAGTGAAGTTGGTCCCTTGATCTGTACAGATTTCCAAGGGACACCCCCATCTGCTGATCAGATACTCCACTGTCGCCCTCGCCACTGTCTCCGCCAATTGATTTGGTAAAGGAGCAGCTTCCACCCATTTGGTGAACTGGTCGACCATCAAGAAAATATATCTATTGCCGGATGGTGTCACCGGCAACGGCCCCAGGATGTCCAGATGGCACTTTTCCATTGGTGCGCCTGCAGTAAAAGCCTGTAGAGGGGCTTTCCCACGGTGCGTACACCGTTTATTCCTACTGCAAGGCACGCAGGTTTTAATGTGCACATCCACATCTGATGACATAGTAGGCCAATAGAATGTCTTCCGCAGTCTATTCAGCGTGGAGTCACGCCCCCGATGCCCAGCCAGCATGCTATCATGCGCAAAGCGCAGAACCGGCTTAATCAGGTGATGCGGCACCAGCCACAGCTCCCTGTCTCCTCCCTTCGCCATCCAGTGATACCAGAGACTGCCATCCCTATCCACAATGAACCTCCTGTTTGTCCACTGTCGTTTCAGAGTTGGGGATTGAGCTGCTAACTCTTCCACAGTAGGCTGCTTACTGGTCTGGAGCCATTGAGCAATCAGACTCAAATCAGAGTCTTTCCCTTGCTCGTTAGCCCTGTCCTGGATGTTGAGCTGGTGCATCCAATTAGCTTCTGCTCCCGACACATTCCTGACACTGGGAATTATCGGAGCAACCGAAGCCAAGGGAAGCACATCATCTACATCCTCTTCAAATCGTTCCCACTGGTTGTGCGCCCGTTGACAGTAGGCGCATCCGCCGCACGGGAGGGAAAAAAGGTCCGCCCCAGCCGTGTAGCAATTGCACTCACCCAGAATATCAGGCATTCTTGACAGTGCATCAGCATTGGCGTGGGCCTTACCCTTTCGATATCGTATTGCGCCAGCTCCTCCAGCCACCTGGCTAGTTGCCCTTCCGGGTTTTTAAACCTCATCAACCAAGCCAGGCTGCTGTGATCTGTACGCACACAGAAGGCCCTCCCCAGCAAATAGTGCCTGTATTGCCTCGTGAAAGCCACCAGAGCTAAAAGCTCTTTACGAGTCGTGCAATACTTGCGTTGTGCGGGTGTTAGGGTCCGACTCGCAAAAGAAATAGGCCTTTCCACTTCATCCTGGATTTGAGACAGACATCCCCCAACAGCGATGTTGGAAGGGTCTGTATCCAGGATAAATAGTGCCCCCTGCTGTGGTAATGCCAAAACCCGTGCTGTATACACTGCCTCCTTCAGCTGGTAGAAGGTTCGGCTGTGTTCCTCAGACCACTGAAAGAGTGCCTTGCCAGTAAGCCGATACAGGGGCACGGCCAACTCTGCAAGTCGAGGTATATGTTCCCTGTGATAATTCACAAATTCCAGGAAACTTTCTACCTCCCTAGTATTTCTCGGAGGAAGCCAGTTCTGGATGGTTTCCTTGCTACTTGGATCAATGTCCACCGAGCTCCCCGTCACCACCTTACCCAGGAACTTGACCTTAGTGCAAAACAGGTGGCACTTAGACGGTTTGAGCTTCAAATTGTAGCCCCGGAAACGATCCAGAACCTCCCTCAGATTCGCTACATGCTCTTGGAAATTCCTTCCCAAGACCAGTACATCGTCAATGAAAGCTAGGGCCTTTGTCCAGGTCAATCCTCTCAGCACCAAATTAATGGCCCTCTGAAAGGTACTGGGTGCATTGCACAGGCCAAAGCTCATGCGCCTGTACTCAAAAAGCCCAGAGCGGGTGATAAAGGCAGTTTTTTCCCGATCCCTAGGAAGGATCTCGATCTGCCAATATCCCGAAGCCATATCGAGGGTGCTCATGAATTGGTTTCCCGCCAGCGTATCCAGACAGTCGGAGATCAGGGGCAGTGGGAAAGCGTCCTTTTTGGTGACCGCGTTTAGCCTTCTATAGTCTAAACACCACCGGACAGAAAAAAGAAGGGTTCAAGAACAAGGAAAGGTGAGAAGGCAGCAAAAAAGGGAGAGCAGGGAAGGAGGAATAAAAAAGGCGCAAGACAAGAGAGTAAAAGGGGGAGGATAGCACATGAAAAGGACAAAATGCAAAGGGAGAAGTACATAAGAAAAGGTGCGAAAGGAGAGGATGGGAAAGATGAACGGGGGAATCGAAGGAGGAGGAGGAAAAAAAAACAAGCCCAAGAATCAGTAGCGCTAGACAATTTTACGCCGCTTTTTTTTGTCTTATTGTCATTTATTTTTAAGTGCCGCCCCCCCCTCATGAACGCCATATTGAGACGTCAACCTTTTCTCTCTACCTGTTAGTCACGGATGCCTTGATTTGAACGTGTCGTGTTTTGTTGTTTTTGTTTTTTGACCTGAAGACATTTGAGGTGCTTTTTTTTGCTAATTGTTTGGTTTCAGTTCTGTGCTTTTTGGAAATTTTTGTCCTGAATACAGCATGAGATTAACAGTAATTTTTATTTTATATTCGCTGATCCCCCCCACTCCTTATTTTCAGGATGGTTACCGGTTTGAGGTGGACTTATCAGTTCACGCTGCCTTTGAGGGCAGAGGAGGAGGAAGCCAACTGACTTAATCTTATGCTGGTAAGGACGGGGTGATCAGACCTTCTAAGCTCTCCATTGCGGCTGCGTCTCCAGTTCTTGTTCGGAAAACGGAGATGGGGGGGAGTCCGTGGTGGTGTTTAGACATTAGGAGGCCTAAACAGCGGTGGGTCAACCAAAAGGCACGACTTTCCCACTTGCCCCTGATTCTCAGACCTGGTTCTGGATTCGCATGGCGGGAAATCCAATTCATGAGACACCCTCGATCATGGGCGTCGGGAGATAGTGGCCAGATCGAGATCCTTACTAGGGATCGGGAAAAAAATGCCTTTATCACCCGCTATGGACTCTTTTGAGTACAGGCGCCTTATGAGCTTTGGCCTGTGCAATGACCACCAGTTACCTTTCAGAGGGCCATTAATTTGACCCGTGCTGATCGGACCGGATTGACCCTGGACAACACCGGCCCTAGCTTTCATTGGATGTGACTGGTCTTGAGAACGGAATTTCACAAGAGCATGTAGCGAAATCTGAGGGAGGTTCTGGATCGTTTCCGGGTGGCTACAATTTGAAGCTATTAAACCGTCTAAGTGCCACCGTTTTGCACTAAGGTCAAGTTCCCACTGGGTAAAGGTGGTGACGGGGGAGCTGCGCTCGTGGACATTGGGATCCAAGTAGCAAGGGAAACCTTCCAGAAACTGGCTTCCTCCCGAGAAATACAAGGGAGGTAGAAGATTTCCTGGGTTTGTGGTGGAATTACCACAGGGAAACATTACCTCGACTTGCCAGAGAGTTGGCGTGCCTCCTGTATCGGCTTCTACTGGCAAGTGCCCTTTTCAGTGGTCTGAGGAACACAGCCAACCTCTCTACAGCTGAAGGAGGCAGTGTATACAGCACGGTTTTTGGCATTGCGCACAGCGAGGGGCACTTTTCATCCTGGATACAGACGCCTTTCCAACCAGTGCCTGTTGGGGGATGTCTTGTCTCAAATCCAGGATAAGGTGGAAAGCATAGGCCTATTCTTTTGCGAGTCGGACCCTAACACCTGCACAACGCAAGTATTGCACGACTCGTAAAGAGCTTTTAGCTCTGGTGGCTTTCACGAGGCATACAGGCACTATTTGCTGGGGAGGGGGCCTTCGTTGTGTGCGTACAGATCACAGAGCCTGGCTTGTGTGATGAGGTTTAAAAACCGGAATGGGCAACTAGTCCAGGTGGCTGAGAGACTGGCGCAATACGATATGCGTGGTGCATCGGAAGGGTAAGGCCCACGCCAATGCTGATGCACTGTCAAGAATGCCTGATATTCGCCGTGATCCAACCCGCAGTAGTGAGTGCACGTGCTACCTACACGGCTTGGGGCGGACCTCTCTTGCCCGTCCCGTGCGGCGGTAATGACGCCTACTGTCACCAACAGGTGCACCCTCCGTAGCGCGCACAACCCAGTGGAGTGCCAAGTCAAGGGATACGATTTTTGAAGAGGGACCGTGCTAGATGATGTGGCCTTCCCTTGGCTTCGGATTGCTTCGCGAGTAATGTCCGCGTTGTCAGGAATGGTGGTACGGTGAGCAGAAGCTAATTGGATATATGGCACCAGCCTACACTATCCATGACGAGGGGCTAACGAGCAGGGGATAGATCCTGATTCTGGAGTGCGGACTGATGCTGCAATGGGCTTCCGAGACCAGTTAAGCAGGCCCTTACTGGGGAAGTAGGTTAGCGAGCTCAATCCCAAACTCTGAAACGACTGTGGAGCAGAACGGGAGGTTCATCCTGTGCCCGCCCCATAGGGATGGCAGGTCTCTAGGTATGCTCGGATAGTTGCGAAGGGAGGAGTCCATGGGAGCTGCGTGGCTTCGGCTTGCCGCACCACCTGATTTAAGCCCCGGTTGTCTGCGCCTTTGGCGCCAGGATTAGCAGGGCTGGCCTGGGCATTCGGGGGCGTAGCACCTCCCACGGCTGAACTAGGCCCTGGCGGAAGGCCAGTCTATTGGCCTACTATGTTCATCAGATGTGGAGGTGGCACCATTAGAGAACCCTGCGTAGCCTTGCAGTAGGATAATTAAACGGTGCTACGCACCGTGCGTGCTGGAAAGCCCCGCTCCAGGCTTTTAACTGCAGAGCGCCCAAATCGGACAAAGTGCCATCTCGGGACATCCTGGGGACGCGTTGCCACTGGTGGACACCGTCCAGGCAAAATAGGATATATCCTCTCTGATGGTCGACCCAGTGCATCCAATGGGTTGGAAGCGTGACTCCTTACCAATCAATTGGACGGAGACAGTGGCTAGGTCCCGGAGTGGCGACAGCGCGAAGTATCTGATCAGCGGATGGGTCCGGTGGCCCCTTGGAGATCTCCTGTACAGATCAAGGGGGAACAATTCACTAGGCAAGCTGGTCACACAGGTGGGTCGAGGGTTGCTGAGAGATCACAAGAAGAGAACAACTCCGTATCATACTAGTGCCTACAGGGGCAGGTACGAGAACGGATGAAATAGCAGCCATCGTGCAAATGCGGAGGTGACATTAATCACCTCCCCCTCATCTCAGGTGAACAGAACCTGGGACGAACGCTATCAAACCTTTCCCCCCACCATCTGAGTTATGCTTTTCCTCTCCACGCCCTCTCCTCTCTTTCCCTACTTCCTTTCTCGTACATCCACAACTCTGCTACGCCCGCTCCCCCTAACTTCCTCTCCCTGTTTATCCTTTCAGGCTAGACAGTTCTCCAAAGATAGTCTAGCAGAAGCGCCGAACACACTCGTTCAACCACTAGATTTTCTGGACGCCGAGCTGTCTGTTCCGACAGAGACCATGTAGCGTCAATCAGCATTCGGGAAAAAGGACAGCACTTCCCTCACAAGAGAAAGACATAGTAGATAATTACAAAAGTTTTCTATTACACCCCAGGGCCTTTTTAGCTTCCAGAACGAGCCCATCGCCACCGGACCCCTAAGAAATACTCAACCTGGTAAATCCCCTGTACACATAACAGATGTCATAGAAGCCCACACGTGCAGTAGATGTATATTACCTTTTCGGCACTCTCATGCCTAGTGCAGGAATATCTACATAGCCTTACCTCACTCTACCTGCCCCGCTATGCCCTCTACCTCTGCCTGCCTCCCTACCTGCCCCTCTATTACCGCCTACCTGCCTACTGCCCCTCTATCTACCTGCCTACCTGCCCCACTATCTACCTGCCTACCTCCCTACCTGTCCCACTATCTACCTGCCTGCCTACCCCACTATCTACCTGCCTACCTACCTGCCTGCCCCACTATCTACCTGCCAGCCTCCCTACCTGCCCCTCTATTTACCTGCCTACCTCCCTACCTGCCCCTCTATCTACCTGCCTACCTCCCTACCTGCCCCTCTATCTACCTGCCTACCTGCCCCACTATCTACCTGCCTACCTCCCTACCTGTCCCACTATCTACCTGCCTGCCTGCCCCACTATCTTACCTGCCAGCCTCCCTACCTACCCCACTATCTACCTGCCTGCCCCACTATCTACCTTCCTGCCTCCCTACCTGCCCCTCTATCTACCTGCTTGCTTCCCTATCTGCCCCTCTATCTACCTGCCTGCCCCACCATCTACCTGCCTGCCCCACTATCTAACTGCCTCCCTCCCTACCTGCCCCTCTACCTGCCTGCCTGCCCCACTATCTACCTGCCTGCCTGCCCCACTATCTACCTTCCTGCCTGCCCCACTATCTACCTGCCTGCCTCCCTACCTGCCCCTCTATCTACCTGCCTACCTCCCTACCTGCCCCTCTATCTACCTGCCTGCCTCCCTACCTGCCCCTCTATCTACCTGCCTGCCTCCCTACCTGCCCCACTATCTACCTGCCTGCCTCCCTACCTGCCCCACTATCTACCTGCCTGCCTCCCTACCTGCCCCTCTATCTACCTGCCTGCCTGCCCCTCTACCTGCCTGCCTGCCTCCCTACCTGCCCCCTCTATCTACCTGCCTGCCTCCATACCTGCCCCTCTATCTACCTGCCTGCCTGCCCCTCTACCTGCCTGCCTGCCTCCCTACCTGCCTCCTCTATCTACCTGCCTGCTTCCCTACCTGCCCCTCTATCTACCTGCCTGCCTCCCTACCTGCCCCTCTATCTACCTGCCTACCTGCCCCACTATCTACCTGCCTACCTCCCTACCTGTCCCACTATCTACCTGCCTGCCTACCCCACTATCTACCTGCCTACCTACCTGCCTGCCCCACTATCTACCTGCCTGCCTCCCTCCCTGCCCCACTATCTACCTGCCTGCTTCCCTACCTGCCCAAGTACCTGCCTGCCTCCCTACCTGCCCCTCTATCTACCTGCCTGCTTCCCTACCTGCCCCTCTATCTACCTGCCTGCATCCCTACCTGCCTGCCTCCCTATCTGCCCCTCTATCTACCTGCCTGCCTCCCTACCTGCCCCTCTATCTACCTGCCTGCCTCCCTACCTGCCCCTCTATCTACCTGCCTGCCTCCCTACCTGCCCCACTACCTACCTGCCTACCTCCCTACCTGCCCCACTACCTACCTGCCTGCCTCCCTACCTGCCCCTCTATCTACCTGCCTGCCTCCCTACCTGCCCCTCTATCTACCTGCCTGCCTGCCCCACTACCTACCTGTCTGCCTCCCTCCCTGCCCCACTATTTACCTGCCTGCCTCCCTACCTGCCCCTCTATCTACCTGCCTGCTTCCCTACCTGCCCCTCTATCTACCTGCCTGCTTCCCTACCTGCCTGCCTCCCTACCTGCCCCTCTATCTACCTGCCTGCCTCCCTACCTGCCCCTCTATCTACCTGCCTGCTTCCCTACCTGCCTGCCTCCCTACCTGCCCCTCTATCTACCTGCCTGCCTCCCTACCTGCCCCTCTATCTACCTGCCTGCCTCCCTACCTGCCCCTCTATCTACCTGCCTGCCTGCCCCTCTACCTGCCTGCCTGCCTCCCTACCTGCCCCCTCTATCTACCTGCCTGCTTTCCTACCTGCCCCTCTATCTACCTGCCTGCTTCCCTACCTGCCTGCCTCCCTACCTGCCCCTCTATCTACCTGCCTGCCTCCCTACCTGCCCCTCTATCTACCTGCCTGCCTGCCCCTCTACCTGCCTGCCTGCCTCCCTACCTGCCCCCTCTATCTACCTGCCTGCCTCCCTACCTGCCCCTCTATCTACCTGCCTGCCTCCCTACCTGCC
>JAWQFJ010004221.1:85000-87500 GCA_034096865.1 Theodoxus fluviatilis
AAGAAATCAATGGTAAAATGATTGATTGCTGTCTCACGTCTTTGCCCTTTGAGCACTCAGGGAATTTTTATTTATTTATTTATTAACTTCTTAACAAAAGAGAAGTGATTTATGTTCAATCCAACCTCTTCTATGTAATAAAAGTTTAAGTTTGGGTTGAGCTAGAGATCTTTTTTCCCCATGTTACCGTAATTACAATTTTCTTTCTTTTGGCCCCACTCTAAAACTGTTCCACTGACTTCAGCCTTAAGTGTCATACTGATCATGCTGGTCACAAATAACCTTACTTGGCACCACCCACCATGGGCATCACCGCCCACCATGCCCATCACCAGCCACCATGCGCATCACCAGCCACCATGCGCATCACCAGCCACCATGCGCATCACCGCCCACCATGCGCATCACCAGCCACCATGCGCATCACCGCCCACCATGCGCATCACCAGCAACCATGCCCATCACCAGCCACTCAGCATGCATGCACGCATCATGCGTTCCCACCTGCTGTTACCAGGCAGCTGATTTTGAGACAAGTGGACTCATGTTGAACTAAACAGTGCTCATGCTCCAGGGAGAAAAACACACCTGTGATCAAAACATGTGCATGGGGCATGTAGGTGGGACACCTGACATCCCGAGTGATCGTGGGTGGAAACAGTTTGTGTCTGCAGTTTTCAACAGTTTTCAATACCGCAGTATAAGTTCTCATGCTGTATCTGTATCATAGAGCGATGGGAGGGGATGAATATTCTCATGCTGTATCTGTATCATAGAGCGATGGGAGGGGAGGAATATTCTCATGCTGTATCTGTATCATAGAGCGATGGGAGGGGATGAATATTCTCATGCTGTATCTGTATCATAGAGCGATGGGAGGGGATGAATATTCTCATGCTGTATCTGTATCATAGAGCGATGGGAGGGGATGAATATTCTCATGCTGTATCTGTATCATAGAGCGATGGGAGGGGATGAATATTCTCATGCTGTATCTGTATCATAGAGCGATGGGAGGGGATAAATATTCTCATGCTGTATCTGTATCATAGAGCGATGGGAGGGGATGAATATTCTCATGCTGTATCTGTATCATAGAGCGATGGGAGGGGATGAATATTCTCATGCTGTATCTGTATCATAGAGCGATGGGAGGGGATAAATATTCTCATGCTGTATCTGTATCATAGAGCGATGAGAGGGGATGAATATTCTCATGCTGTATCTGTATCATAGAGCGATGGGAGGGGATGAAGATATTCTCATGCTGTATCTGTATCATAGAGCGATGGGAGGGGATGGATATTCTCATGCTGTATCTGTATCATAGAGCGATGGGAGGGGATGAATATATTCTCATGCTGTATCTGTATCATAGAGCGATGGGAGGGGATGAATATTCTCATGCTGTATCTGTATCATAGAGCGATGGGAGGGGATGAATATTCTCATGCTGTATCTGTATCATAGAGCGATGGGAGGGGATGAATATTCTCATGCTGTATCTGTATCATAGAGCGATGGGAGGGGATAAATATTCTCATGCTGTATATCTCCTTCACATAGCCAATGAACACCAGCACTTATACATGAACGTCCTCCTCATGGTGAGACAGATGTTCACTTTAGGAAATTCTGAGTCATGCTTATGGTCATGAGGTGGAAACTTGTTTCTTTTCAATGATGAAAGAAGTTTGAAAATAGGAGAAAAAGTGACACGTACTGAAGACTGGTAGCTACTGGTATGACATTTGAGAAAATGGGTTTCAAAGTTTAGGCCATGTGTTGAAGGCAATATAGTGTTGTGATCATGTTGGCTATTTTGAGTGGGACATATTGGCACAGCTGACCAGCTGCTGATGGAAAGCAAAGAAAAGCACAATGTAGCCTTGGTATAAACAATTTGATGTAGGTACCAAAACCTGTCAAAATATCAATACTGACATACCTGTATTTGTCCAGTCTCTCAAAGTGAAAAGACCAACACTCCAGTCTAACCTGATCTTTTGGCAGAACCAGAATTTTGGGTTGGACATCTGTGTGTTGTGGAGTTCATTTATCAGTCTGCTCCTTTAATAATGAAGAAGAAGATGATGATGATGATGATGATGATGATGATGATGATGATGATGATGATGATGATGATGATGATGGTGATGATGATGATGATGGTGATGATGATGATGATGATGATGATGATGATGATGATGATGATGATGATGATGATTATGATGATGATTATGATGATGATGATGATGATGATGATGATGATGATGATGATGATGATGATGATGATGATGATGATGATGATGATGATGATGATGATGATGATTATGATGATGATTCTGATGATGATGATGATGATGATGATGATGATGATGATGATGATGATGATGATGATGATGATGATGATGATGATGATGATGATGGTGGTGGTGGTGGTGGTGGTGATGGTGATGATGATGATGTTTATTTAATCCTTTTTTTCTTGGAGGAAATT
>JAWQFJ010004221.1:92500-100000 GCA_034096865.1 Theodoxus fluviatilis
GGCGTGCAGGGTGGCCGGGCGTGCAGGGTGGCAGGGTGGCAGGGTGGCATGATTTGCAGGGTGGCAGGGTGGCAGGGTGGCATGATTTGCAGGGTGGCAGGGCGTGCAGGGTGGCATGATTTGCAGGGTGACAGGGCGTGCAGGGTGGCAGGGCTTGCAGGGTGGCAGGGCATGCAGGGTGGCAGGGCGTGCAGGGTGGCAGGGCGTGCAGGGTGGCAGGGCGTGCAGGGTGACAGGGCGTGCAGAATGGCATGATTTGCAGGCTGGCAGGGCGTGCAGGGTGGCAGGGTGTGCAGGGTGGCAGGGCGTGCAGGGTGGCAGGGCTTGCAGGGTGACAGGGCGTGCAGGGTGACAGGGCGTGCAGGGTGGCAGGGTGTGCAGGGTGACAGGGCGTGCAGGGTGGCAGGGCTTGCAGGGTGGCAGGGCATGCAGGGTGGCAGGGCGTGCAGGGTGGCAGGGCTTGCAGGGTGACAGGGCATGCAGGGTGGCAGGGCGTGCAGGGTGGCAGGGCTTGCATGGTGACAGGGCGTGCAGGGTGGCAGGGCTTGCTGGCGAGGGTGGCAGGGCTTGCAGGGTGACAGGGTGTGCAGGGTGGCAGGGCTTGCTGGCGAGCGTGGCAGGGCTTGCAGGGTGACAGGGCGTGCAGGGTGGCAGGGCATGCAGGGTGGCAGGGCTGGCGAGCGTGGCAGGGCATGCAGGGTGGCAGGGCGTGCAGGGTGGCAGGGCTTGCAGGGTGACAGGGCATGCAGGGTGGCAGGGCGTGCAGGGTGGCAGGGCTTGCATTGTGACAGGGCGTGCAGGGTGGCAGGGCTTGCTGGCGAGGGTGGCAGGGCTTGCAGGGTGACAGGGTGTGCAGGGTGGCAGGGCTTGCTGGCGAGCGTGGCAGGGCTTGCAGGGTGACAGGGCGTTCAGGGTGGCAGGGCGTGCAGGCAAGGATGGCAGGGCTTGCAGGCGAGGGTGGCAGGGCTTGCAGGGTGACAGGGCGTGCAGGGTGGCAGGGCATGCAGGGTGGCAGGGCGTGCAGGGTGGCCGGGCGTGCAGGGTGGCAGGGCGTGCAGGCAAGGATGGCAGGGCTTGCAGGCGAGGGTGGCAGGGCTTGCAGGGTGACAGGGCGTGCAGGGTGGCAGGGCATGCAGGGTGGCAGGGCGTGCAGGGTGGCCGGGCGTGCAGGGTGGCAGGGCGTGCAGGCAAGGATGGCAGGGCTTGCAGGCGAGGGTGGCAGGGCTTGCAGGGTGACAGGGCGTGCAGGGTGGCAGGGCATGCAGGGTGGCAGGGCGTGCAGGGTGGCAGGGCTTGCAGGGTGACAGGGCATGCAGGGTGGCAGGGCGTGCAGGGTGGCAGGGCTTGCATGGTGACAGGGCGTGCAGGGTGGCAGGGCTTGCTGGCGAGGGTGGCAGGGCTTGCAGGGTGACAGGGTGTGCAGGGTGGCAGGGCTTGCTGGCGAGCGTGGCAGGGCTTGCAGGGTGACAGGGCGTGCAGGGTGGCAGGGCATGCAGGGTGGCAGGGCTGGCGAGCGTGGCAGGGCATGCAGGGTGGCAGGGCGTGCAGGGTGGCAGGGCTTGCAGGGTGACAGGGCATGCAGGGTGGCAGGGCGTGCAGGGTGGCAGGGCTTGCATTGTGACCGGGCGTGCAGGGTGGCAGGGCTTGCTGGCGAGGGTGGCAGGGCTTGCAGGGTGACAGGGTGTGCAGGGTGGCAGGGCTTGCTGGCGAGCGTGGCAGGGCTTGCAGGGTGACAGGGCGTGCAGGGTGGCAGGGCGTGCAGGCAAGGATGGCAGGGCTTGCAGGCGAGGGTGGCAGGGCTTGCAGGGTGACAGGGCGTGCAGGGTGGCAGGGCATGCAGGGTGGCAGGGCGTGCAGGGTGGCCGGGCGTGCAGGGTGGCAGGGCGTGCAGGCAAGGATGGCAGGGCTTGCAGGCGAGGGTGGCAGGGCTTGCAGGCGAGGGTGGCAGGCGAGGGTGGCAGGGCTTGCAGACGAGGGTGGCAGGCGAGGATGGCAGGGCTTGCAGGCGAGGATGGCAGGGCTTGCAGGCGAGGATGGCAGGGCTTGCAGGCGAGGATGGCAGGACTTGCAGGCGAGGATGGCAGGGCTTGCAGGCGAGGGTGGCAGGCGAGGGTGGCAGGGCTTGCAGACGAGGGTGGCAGGCGAGGGTGGCAGGGATTGCAGGCGAGGATGGCAGGCGAGGGTGTCAGTGCTTGCAGACGAGGGCGGCCGCCATTGTATGGGATGGCGTGGCTACTGTGATTGTGGCTCTTGCCTCATTCAACGTTGTCCTTCAATGAAGATGCTCTGTATTGTTTCACCTGTACATTTCTCTCTTCTTCCTGTCCTGTACACAGCGTAACTAGTGCAGTTTTGGATGGAGGGATGATGATAATTCATGGATGGAAAAAAGTGAAAGATCAGAACAGGAGGAGGAGGATGGTGATGAGAAGGAGGAGGAGGAGGAGCAGCAGCAGCAGCAAGAGGAGAAAGAGCAGCGAGAGGAGGAGAAAGAGCAGTAGCAGCAGCAGGAGGAAAAAGAGCAGTAGCAAGAGGAGGAGCATCAGTAGCATCAGCAGGAGAGAGAGCAGGAGTAGGAGGGCGGTAGAGGAGGAGGAGGTTGCAGCAGGAGGAAGACGAGGAGGGGGACGACGACGAGGACGAGGAGGAGTAGCAGTAGGAGGAGGAGGAGGACGGCACGACGAGTGCGGCACAGCAGTGAAGGGAGACAGGCTCCCTAGCAGGGCGGGGGGCGCAGAGGAGGAAGGAGAGGGCGGTGCTGCTTTTCTGTGGGCCTGCTCTCGGCACTGTACTGCAAGGCTCGGGGTCAGCGGAAGTGGGGCAAGGGGAGTGTCCTGAGCTGACAGGGTGTGAGATGTGAGAGATGGAACCAAGGGAGAGCAGCAGGGGGAGAACTGAGAATAGGAACTAGAGGTGGGAGTGGAGAGGGGTGGGGGTGGGGGTGGGTAGGGGAGAAGGGATGGATAGAGAAACATCGAGACTCGGGAAGCACAGACAAGGGTTACTAAACTGCTCAACTGCTGTCCCTTCGATCTTATGGTGTCTACTTCTACGTTCTATTTGTATCGAATATTCTCTCTCTCTCTCTCTCTCTCTCTCTCTCTCTCTCTCTCTCTCTCTCTCTCTCTCTCTCTCTCTCTCTCTCTCTCTCTCTCTCTCTCTCTCTCTCTCTCTCTCACCGCTGGCCACTGACCAAGTAGTTAAGCCCCCCCCCGCCCCCCCCCCCCCCCCCCGGTAACCCGATCGACCATGAATTTTGCCTACGACCGTTTTTCGCTGCTGATGAACACACGCGTGTGCGCGCGCACACACACGCACGCACGCTCGCACGCACGCATGCACGCATGCACGCACGCACGCACACTCACAGATCCCCAAAATGTGTAAATCCTTCACAAGAACTTCAAAGAACTTTAATAGAATTTTACGTGTACGAAACATCGTTGTCTCGGTGTACAAAACATCCTATTTGTATGAGAATAGAGTTTTTACACGTCTACAAAACTGCAAAATTTCTTTGAAATTGAAAAATAATAAATCCCCTCCTACTTAATCCCCCATTCCCCACCCGACCCCCGTGTAGCGTCAGGTAATCAAAGCGAATTCATTGATCGTATCTCTTGGTTTTGTTTTGCATGGCGGCACGTTGTCGTGTGCTTGAAGTCTATTTTGGTCTCTGCAACACTCCTGTCTTTTCTTCATGGGAATTAATATGGTTTAAATCTTTTTTTAAAAATAATTATAGTGCTGTCCTAGTGTCTTTGTAGTGAGGTCTTCCGTCTTTACCATGCTGTGCTTGCAAGATCTTGTGAGGAATAGGCCCGCGTCAACAGGTGTCAACATGATGAAAGCAAAGGTAAAGGCAGTCAAATGTTTGACACGTGTTGAAACCGGCCTGTGCCTCGCAAGGCCTCGCATCTGTGCAGCGCCACCTAGCTGGACTGCCTGCTGTGTATATAGAGGACGTGAGTGCACAGAAAACCTTTCACGATTTTGAATGTTTCCTACCAACGTCGTAATTCGCATTTTTAAAAATAGTTTTCCCTTTCTTGTGAATGATAACCTCTTTATCAGTTCTGCCGTCGTCGTCGTCGTCGTCGTCGTCGTCGTCCTCCTCGTCCTCCTTTTTGTCATTGTCTACGTCCTCATCATCCTCGTCGTTGTCGCACTCCTCGTCCTCGGCGTTTTCCTCCTTCTCCCTTCAATCTTTCCTCCTCTTCCGCGTCCACCTTCACTACCCCCTGTGGGTTTGGGATAGGAATTGACCCCCTGTGAGTTGGGGTAAGAATAGACCCCTGTGGATTGGGGATAAGAATTGACCCCCTGTGGATTGGGGGTAAGAATAGACACCCTGTGGGTTGGGGGTAAGAATAGACCCCCTGCAGATTGGGGTATGAATAGACCCCCTGCGGATTGGGGGTAAGAAAAGACCCCCTGCGTATTGGGGGTAAGAATAGACCCCCTGTTGGTTGGGGTAAGGATAGACCCCTGCGGATTGGGGGTAAGAATAGACCCCCTGCGGATTGGGGGTCACAATAGACCCACCGCGTCCCCGTATGCGAGTTGTGGAACAGCGAAATGCTCGGGAAATGGAGGTTGATTAGGTCTGACACTAACCCGCTCTAGTGAGTTGTGTCATCATTGGGTTTACATAGAGACGCTTCATCTTCCTCCTCCTCCAACATCAACTACTGCAAGAATCATCATTATCATCATCATCATCATCATCATCATCATCATCATCATCATCATCATCATCATCATCATCATCATTGTCGTCGTCGTCGCCGCCGCCGCCGCAGTCGCCGCCGCCGCCGCCGCCGCCACCACCACCACCACCACCACCACCATCATCATCATCATTTCTGTCCGTTATGTAGAATTATTTTAGAGTGGACTTCCACAACGATACCCCAGTACACTGGAAGTGCTTGGTACCCAGTTTTACTCCTGGGTGGAGAGAGACAACACGGGTGGAGAGAGACAACACGGGTGGAGAGAGACAATACGGGTGGAGAGAGACAACACGGGTGGAGAGAGACAACACGGGTGGAGAGAGACAACACGTGTGGAGAGAGCCAACACGGGTGGAGAGAGACAACACGGGTGGAGAGAGACAACACGGGTGGAGAGAGACAACACGGGTGGAGAGAGACAACACGGGTGGAGAGAGACAATACGGGTGGAGAGAGACAACACGGGTGGAGAGAGACAACACGGGTGGAGAGAGACAACACGGGTGGAGAGAGACAATACGGGTGGAGAGAGACAACACGGGTGGAGAGAGACAACACGGGTGGAGAGAGACAACACGGGTGGAGAGAGACAACACGGGTGGAGAGAGACAATACGGGTGGAGAGAGACAACACGGGTGGCTGGCAACTCAAGGCTCCGTGCAGCTTGGAACACCCACACCCACACGCTCCTCGTGCTGTCATCACTAGAGTCCCGCTCCTTCTTTCTATTCCTTATTTCGTTCTTTCCCCTCTTTCTTTCTTTCTTTCTTTCTTTCTTTCTTTCTTTCTTTCTTTCTTTCTTTCTTTCTTTCTTTCTTTCTTTCTTTCTTTTCCCTCCTTTCGTTTTTTCCTCTCCTCTTCTTGCCTTCTTTCCCATTCTAGTAAACTAGAGATTTCGCCTACCGGCAAAAGTACTACTGACTCGGGTTTACAGAATGCTTCTTTCCTTCCCCCCTCTCCTTCCCACCTCCTCGTCGTCTTCATCGTCGTCGTCGTCGTTCTCCGGGTACCACGACATCTACGAGAAAAGTACGAGTCCGAGAGAGAGAGAGAGAGATTTGCTTTATTGCGGCCGACGACCCGTCAAGTTTATACAGATATTCAACATAAGTATGTGTGTGCCATTAAATGGCAAGGAAAGACGTTTTAAAATGTACACATGTACAAATACAATAATCAATTTTCTGTAGTGCAAGAACAAATGCATACTTAGACACACAGATAATAATATTATGGACAGAGGAAACTGGTCAAGTATCTACTTCCAGTGTAAAACAAACAGCATTATGGACATGTAAAAAATATTTATATTTATATTTATTGCTAAAAGGATGAACCATTTTAACCTGCATGTAGGTTAAGGAGCACGATTGTCCCATGCAACAACTCTATTCGATAGTTATGTACACTACTTAAAGAGAAGGAAAACCAAAATACAATAGACGCAGAACTGTTCAGATTTTGAACACAAGAAAACTGGCCGGTTACCTGCTCAAATTTTAAATCTTTGACATTATGGATAGATAAAAACCTCACGACAAGTAAAAGTTGGACCATTACAAATACAAAAATAAAAATCTATAAATTAAGGAGCAATATCGTCCCAAACAGCAACCGCATCAGGGGCGGGAGGGTGAGGGCGAGAGAGAGAGAGAGGGAGGGAGAGAGAGAGAGAGAGACAGAGAGAGAGAGAGAGAGAGAGAGACAGAGAGAGAGAGAGACAGACAGAGAGAGAGAGAGAGAGAGAGAGAGAGAGAGAGAGAGAGAGAGAGGGTGGGGGTAGGGGGTGGGGGGTCTCCACCAACCCTTTAGAGATACGTAGTTGCAATGCGCTATGCATACTAGCCTATCACGTAATGCTGGGACTAGAATACAATTAGAGAGGTTCTTCGCCTGGCTACAACCAGATGGTGTGGACATGTGGAGGTCATGGGTGAGGGGTCATTCCCCTCCTTGCAGGTCTCTTGGGGTCGAAAGGTCAGATTAGTCTGGCAGTGGTAAGACGTGTTTCGATAGGGCACGAAATGGGGGTGGTTAGAAGTACAAAAACGAAATAAAGAGAAATACATTCTGTGAACCCGAGTCAGTATTGACTCTGGCACAGTTCGCAATGAATACGTAAAATACTTGACCCTTCGCATTACAGCATTGCGCCAAAAATAGTTCGTTCTGATACTATTTTTTTCTCCACTTTTTACAAAACTTGTTTCCATTTTAACACAAACATGTTATTTTATCGAATAAATGCTTGTTTATTGCCTCAACAAAAGTAAGTTGTGAGTTTTGTGCGAAATAGTGACGGTACATGTCAGGGAGCAGATCGGCTATCCCACAATCCTCTCGTGTGACCTCCATTTGCATATTTCGGACGAAAACCTTCCATCACGTGATGTCAACTATGCTAGAGACACTTTCGCCGGTAGGCGAAGTCTCTAGTAAACTAGAATGGGAGAAAAATGGCTACTTTTGTGTACTTTTCCACACCTCCTCTTCTGCTTCTCCATCTCCTCGGTTTACTTCGGTGCAATTAAAAAAAAATGTTGATGTATAAAGATATGTTCTCAATTTACTTTCTCTGTGCCCATCCAGCGTAATGCGTATGTTGTGGAACTCCACTTTGATATATGCTCTCTCTCTCTCTCTCTCTCTCTCTCTCTCTCTCTCTCTCTCTCTCTCTCTCTCTCTCTCTCTCTCTCTCTCTCCTCCTCCTCCTCTTCCCCCCTCCCCCTCCCCCCAAGCACGGATTGGAGGGCTTGGCTGGGG
>JAWQFJ010004221.1:105000-107500 GCA_034096865.1 Theodoxus fluviatilis
TACGACTCGTCATCGATGACGTGGCCTGTGCACTTTGATAACGGGTGCGATGAAAACCACGACGTCAGACTGGCATCACATTGGTGCCTCCTGTGGTAGGAGGGAGCCCGTTGCTCGCCCCGACTCGCGCCCTCCACGGCGAGGACAGACGAGTGTCGGTCAGTGGAAAGCGGTTGGTCTGCAAGCCGGACGTGGATAGGGGTGGGTCCTGACTCCTATTTTGTGTTTGGGATAGGGCGATCGGTCCTTTTTTTAAAAGGTATCCCCCCCCCCCCCCCCCCGTGTTTTCCTATTGTTTGAGTGGTGTGTGTGTGTGTGTGTGTGTGTGTGTGTGTGTGTGTGTGTGTGTGTGTGTGTGTGTGTGTGTGTGTGTGTGTTTTGGCTCTCTGTGTGTGTGTGTGTGTGTTTGTTGGCTCTGTGTGTGTGCGTGTGCACGTGTGTGTGTGTGTTGTGTGTTTGTTGGCTGTGTGTGTGTGTGTGTGTGTGTGTGTGTGTGTGTGTGCACGTGTGTGTGTGTACGTGTGTGTGTGTTTGTTGGCTGTGTGTGTGTGTGTGTGTGTGTGTGTGTGTGTGTTTGTTGACTTTGTGTGTGTGTGTGTGTGTGTGTTTTTGTGTGCTTGGTGTGTGTGTGTGTGTGTGTGTGTGTGTGTGTGTGCGCGCGCGTGTGTGTTTGTTATGTGTGTGTGTTTGTGTGTGTTTGTGTGTGTATGTGTTGTGTGTGTGTGTGTGTGTGTGTGTGTGTGTGTGTGTGTGTGTGTGTGTGTGTGTGTGTGTGTGTGTGTGTGTGTGTGTGTGTGTGTGTGTGTGTGTGTGGTATGTGTGTGTTGGGAGTGTGTGTGTTTGGGGGTTTGTTTGTGTATGAGATATATTTATTGATTGAATCGTTTATTTCGGCCGACGACCCATCAAGACGATACACCTTTATGTATGCACGTATGTAAAACTGGAACAATTCATGTAATGTAAATCGGTATGGTCAGTAACAACCTTAAGCTTCATGCAGCGAAAGAAAGGTGCACCCTTGCATATACATCGTAATCATAAATGGCTGGTTGTGAACATTATCCAGCATTATGTAGTTCATTGGCTGACTAAACGGTTAATACACCTACGTTTCATTACACGTGTAAAAATAAAGTTTGTATACAAGTGTAAAATTGGTACTTTCAGTGTTTGAAAGAGAGAGAGAGAGAGAGAGAGAGAGAGAGAGAGAGAGAGAGAGAGAGAGAGAGAGAGAGAGGGGGGGGGGACCTATTGAAATATATTCATATAGTTTTGTTAATGAACTTTAAATAAGAAAAAAAACATTCATTCGTATTGGACGAAGTTTTTGAAACAAAACACCATTGTATCAGACGGCTTCGTAACGCGATGATGGGAAGATTAATATTTCGTGGATCATTGTGGATTGTATGTAGCTTTAATAACCGTAAAAGCTCTTTTGGCTCTCTATGAAGCTTAACCTAGAGTAGGTGCACCTTTCTTTGCCTTATCTTCTTTTCGCCAATATTGGATTGAGTACATGGAGCAGAATTTCGTTTCACCAATAATTGCGCAACTCCACAAACTATAGTGAAGGCGTAAGTGGGACGTGTTTTTGCACGAAAAGGCCATGGTGCGATCTGCACGTGTAAACCACGTACACACGACGGAGTCGGCTCTCTATTGCGGAGGGCCGCTATTGCGGGATTTATTTTGGTCAAAAGTTCTTAAGGCCATTTTGATTCTTTTGTCCTAAAACGCCTACAAAACCATAAAATTCTTGTTACTTTTTTGGGGAAAAAACTTTGAAATTTGTCCGGGTTTTTTTCCAAAAAATGTTCCCCAAAATTTCTTGATCGGGTTTTACCGATGGCGCTCAGCCTAGGCCTCACCCGCCACCCCGCCTGACTGACTTAACCTCTCCGGGGAGTTTCACCTAAACCCGGACGCGTTACTTTTTGTCACGTTTGTGTCCAACATCAGCGTCGGGCCCTGGAGTTAGGGCGTAGGGACCACCCGTTGAGAGTCAAACGAGGGATGGAGTTAGAATATAAAACTTCACCCGTCATTGATAAAAACTACGGCTACGGAACCTACCGGAAGACTTTGAATATTTTCACCCTCCTGAAACGCCTAAAATACCATACAATTTTTGTTTTGGCATTTTGGGACAAAAGAATGAAAATGGGTTACAAAAATGTTTGTAAGTTTTTTTTTTAACCGAAAATTTTTAGTTAAAAAAAGTAACAAAAAGTTTATGGTTTTTAGTCGTTTTAGGACAAATGAATCAAAATGGCCGTAAGAACTTTTGACCCCAAAAAAAGCCCGCAATAGCGGCCCCCCCCCCCCCCCCCCCCCCCCCCCACAATAGAAAAAAAAACGATTAAAAAAAAAGTAACAAAACGTTTATGGGTTTTTAGGCGTTTTAGGACAAAAGAATTAAAATGGCCTTATGAACTTTTGACCACAAAAATCCCGCAATAGCGGCCCCCCGCAATAGAGGCCCCTAACCCACACG
>JAWQFJ010004221.1:117500-131920 GCA_034096865.1 Theodoxus fluviatilis
CATTTCCTCATTCTGCAAACTACATGATACATAAAGCATGCAGCAGAGGATAATTACAAAGCATTCTCTTACCTCAACGTATGGAAGAGGGTAGGTTTCCGAAACTAGGGATGCAGACGAATCCAGAATGCACTCGATCAATGTCTATCCTGCTGTACTCGCGGTGCTGAAGGGCAGGGTAAGGAAAAGTGAATACCAATGTCTTTCCACACGTTGCATTGTCTTCGTCATCACAGTTTTTAATAAATTCAGCATTTTTTACAACAGTATTTTCTCATGAGGTACAACAGTGAAAGGAATCTTGTGCGTCACAAATTACGAAGTTTGATGATTTTTTGACTCACATGCGAAGCAAAAGTGAGTCTATGTACTGAGCCCTGTCGTCCGTCCGTCCGTCCGGGCGTCCGTCCGGGCGTAAAAAACTTAAACGTTGGATTTTTCTCGGAGACTATTAAGTCTATCAACACCAAATGTGGCATGATGGTGTATGATGACAAGGCCTCAAAAAACATACATAGTGACTTGACCTTGCTTCAAGGTCAAGGTCACAGGAGCCATAAATGTGGTCTCAAAAACAGTCATTTTTCACATTTTCCCAATTTTCTCCCACGTTATTGAGAATGGCGACCTTAGCTACAAGTGGTATATAGGTCAAAGCAAGCCCTATCTTTTGATACCAGTTTGGTTGACCTTGCTTCAAGGTCAAGGTCACAGGAGCTCTTCAAAGTTGGATTGTATACATATTTTGAAGTGACCTTGACCCTGAACTATGGAAGATAACTGTTTCAAACTTAATAATTATGTGGGGCACATGTTATACTTTCATCATGAGACACATTTGGTCACATATCATCAAGGTCAAGGTCACTTTGACCCTTATGAAATGTGACCAAAATGGGGTAGTGAACCACTAAAAGTGACTATATCTCATGGTAGAAAGTGCCAATAAGCACCATTGTGCTTCCTATGTCTTGAATTAACAGCTTTGTGTTGCATGACCTTGGATGACCTTGACCTTGGGTCAAGGTCACATGTATTTTGGTAGGAAAAATGTGCAAAGCATTTCTTAGTGTATGATGTCATTGGTAGGTTTAGTTGTTTGACCTTGACCTTGAAGGTCACACGAAGGTCAAGGTCATATAAAGGTCAAGGTCAAGCATGTGAGTCGTATGGGCTTTGCCCTTCTTGTTTTGTTCTCGCGTTTATGCGCGAAAGAGGCAGTGCAGTCCTTGAGAGTTGACTTCAGGCGTACATGGATGAATGTGCTCACGATGCAAGGCCTCAGCTTGCAAGTTCCTCCTGGGCATTCAAGAGTGAGTTTATTTCCGAGGAGAGAAACAAGCCGAGATTTCACTTTGTCCGATTGAAGTACATTCTCAACGTTTTTGCTGTACACCTCTTCCATCATCTCCACTGCGCGTGACAGATCATCACTTGGTACTGTGAGACCTTTTCCTGCAGCGTGATTGTATTCCTTGAATAGAAGAAGGAGCTCGTTGTTGGTGCACGTCGAAAACCCTGACAACGACTGTTGGCATGATGCACACAGACTTGGCGTGATCTTCTTCGCGATGTACCCTGATATGTAGGCCTACGTCTTGTCTTGAATTTTGCACCCATTTGCTTCATCTTGTCTCGTCTCGGGGGAAGCGGAAAAAGATTTTCCACGACAGCCGTATCTGGCATTTGAACACGATATTGCTGCGCAGTTTTCTCCTCCGTGCCTTCGTCGCTTCATTTTCAGCTATGAGAGAATGAAAGCGTCGATTCTAATTCCAGCTAGAAACACCACAGTGTTCAGAGTTATGCGAGGAAAAGCTTTCCAACCTATTGACACCAGTCGCTTTTTCTAATGGGAGACCCAAAATGCCATCGCAGCTATATAGGCATGTATGCTGCTCGATCGTCTGCTGCTCAGCGCGCAGATCATAATTATGCGTTCGGTGTTTATTTCTTTATTAAGACCAGCTTGTTAGGGACGTGCTTTTCCATGGAGAAAATTGTGTTTAGATCTTTTAGGAGAGTTATATAGTTTACTGACACCTTTACCCTTTTCCCAGCTTTAGTGTGGGAATTTTCATTTTAGTGTTTACACTCGCTTCTCCACGCACTCGGCTAATTAGTGTTCATGTTTACAAACTACGGAACAAACGGTTTTTCACATACATATCGCTTTCAAGAAATACTATAAAAACCCTTGCACGCACTTGCATTCTGCTATTCATACACTAAACTTTATTCCTCACGCACGTGGCATAGATACAACACTCACTATACATGTGTCTTTCGCACAAGCGCTCCGGGGGAGACACGCGAAAACGGGGAGATCACTCTGTCGGAAATCTCGCTAAAATCAGCCGAGTGCGCGGTCTTAGTAATGTATGGTCTTTGATTACGGTAACCCGACCGGCCCTATATGTTTTCTGCCGACCCTGAACTTGTTTCCGATCATGCGAAAAGAAAAGAAAGAAAGACATTGACGGCGAATAATGAACTTCGTGACGTCCCATCTATCGTGCCTTATGAGCGCTTAGGGAATCCGCTACTTGTATTGAAGTTCAAAGGTGAAAGAAAGTTTGGTTTATGTTCAGTGTGGTCCCTTCTATCCGCTACATGTATTGAAGTTCAAAGGTGAAAGGAAGTTTGGTTTATGTTCAGTGTGGTTCCTTCTATCCGCTACATGTATTGAAGTTCAAAGGTGAAAGGAAGTTTGGTTTATGTTCAGTGTGGTTCCTTCTAGAAAGATGATGAGGAGAAATATACAGACCGACTTACGTTCCTTCCGCAACAATTTTTTTTGGTTGGGTGGGTGGGGGGGTAGGGGTGGGGTGGTGGTGGTGGGGGTTTAGTCATTTATAATTTGTACTAGGAAACGCATTGGCTCTGTTCTTACCCCCAACCCACAGGGAGACTGTTCTTATCCTCAACCCACAGGGAGACTGTTCTTATCCTCAACCCACAGGGAGACTGTTCTTATCCTCAACCCACAGGAAGACTGTTCTTACCCCCAAGCCACAGGGGGTCGGTTCTTACCCCCAACCCACAGGGGGTCTGTTCTTACCCCCAACCCACAGGGGGTCTGTTCTCACCCCCAACCCACAGGGAGACTCACACTGACAAAACACGGAGTAGCAGATCCAAGGGAAGGAGGTAGCTGTATGTGGGATCGAATCTCGTCGCCAAGTCGTTAGTCACCTACGTACACAAACTAAATCGATCAGGGAACATAGCACGCTCGACCCAGTTCAAATCATTGACTGGAACGAGGCGGAGGACAAAATAAAAACATGTGATCTATGATTAGGCCACACTAAAACAAGGTTGTGGTTAAGGTAACATGGAGAAAAACAACAACACATTTCACAACAATAAAGGGTCAGTAGGTCGGCGAGATTTTTTATATCTTTTCTTTTCATTTTGGAAGAGGCCAGATCAAACGTAAACCAAACTTTCTTTCACTGAAAAGTCACACCAATCAACATCCCCCCACCCCCACCCCCCCACCCCCCCAAAAAACAACAACAACAACAAACCAAAACCCAACAAACAAACAAAAAAGAAAAACCAACAACACTTTAATACTGGATTCTGTGAGTGCTCTTAGGACATAGAAGATGCCGTCTTCTTTTTCTTTCTTTCTCTTTTTTTCTTTAAAAATATTTAGGGTCTTCAGAAAAAAGTATCGGTCTTATATGTACTTGTGTGGCAGGACTGATACAGTGTCTACATGCGACATTGTTTCACGTCAATCCTGGCCTGGCGGTAAGTGCGTGTCGATCGAAGTTCAAAAGTAGACGTAAAGTTGTGTACATATCCCATCCCCTGGCGGTGTGAATGTAGAATGTAAGTATAGTAAGAAAAGTCGGGCTTTTATTGAAGATTTGATTGAGGATGGGGGTGGGGATGATGATGATGGAAATATATTATTTTTGAGTGATTATTTTATATGATTATCTGTTCATTTAATTAGCTCTTATGATTACTTTTAAAAATATTATTAGCACTTGATATGATATTTTGAAGTGACTTTAATGTGGGTCCGTATCCTACAGAAAATCTTCCTAATGTAACCAGCTCTCGTCTGTAGTCAGGTGAGTTCTTTTTCCATCTGTGTAGGCATCAATAACTGTAGACGTCAGACACTTCTCCTTTAGGGATGAATGAAATATCATCAACCTTCTCTCCATCTTTCTTGCCGTCCATCCATGTCGACTCAATGTCTTCGTTTCGAGAATGAATTTACGGCCCATCATCCTTTGTAGGCCATGTAAGGTCATCGCTCACGAGGTCACTGGAGCTGGGTGGAGAAAGCTCGTCAGGTCACTGGAACTGGGTGGAGAAAGCTCGTCAGGCCACTGGAGCTGGGTGGAGAAAGCTCGTCAAGACACTGGAGCTGGGTGGAGAAAGCCCGTCAGACCACTGGAACTGGGTGGAGAAAGCTCGTCAGGCCACTGGAGCTGGGTGGAGAAAGCTCGTCAGGCCACTGGAGCTGGGTGGAGAAAGCCCGTCAGGCCACTGGAACTGGGTGGAGAAATCTCGTCAAACCACTGGAACTGGGTGGAGAAAGCTCGTCAAGACACTGGAGCTGGGTGGAGAAAGCTCGTCAGGTCACTGGAGCTGGGTGGAGAAAGCTCGTCAGGTCACTGGAGCTGGGTGGAGAAAGCTCGTCAAGACACTGGAGCTGGGTGGAGAAAGCTCGTCAAACCACTGGAACTGGGTGGAGAAAGCTCGTCAGGTCACTGGAACTGGGTGAAAAAAGCTCGTCAGGTCACTGGAGCTGGGTGGAGAAAGCTCGTCAGGCCACTGGAGCTGGGTGGAGAAAGCTCGTCAAGCCATTGCAGCTAGCTGGGTGGAAAAAGCCCGTCAGGCCACTGGAACTGGGTGGAGAAAGACCTCGTCAAGCCACTGGAGCTGGGTGGGTGGAGAAAGCTCGTCAGGCCACTGGAGCTGGGTGGAGAAAGCTCGTCAAGCCACTGGAGCTGGGTGGGTGGAGAAAGCTCGTCAAGCCACTGGAGCTGGGTGGAGAAAGCTCGTCAGGTCACTGGAGCTGGGTGGAGAAAGAGCTCGTCAAGCCACTGGAACTGGGTGGAGAAAGACCTCGTCAAGCCACTGGAGCTGGGTGGAGAAAGCTCGTCAGGCCACTGGAGCTGGGTGGAGAAAGCTCGTCAGGCCACTGGAGCTGGATGGAGAAAGCTCGTCAGGCCACTGGAACTGGGTGGAGAAAGCCCGTCAGGCCACTGGAACTGGGTGGAGAAAGAGCTCGTCAGGCCACTGGAGCTGGGTGGAGAAAGCTCGTCAGGCCACTGGAGCTGGGTGGAGAAAGCTCGTCAGGTCACTGGAGCTGGGTGGAGAAAGCTCGTCAGGTCACTGGAGCTGGATGGAGAAAGCTCGTCAAACCACTGGAGCTGGGTGGAGAAAGAGCTCGTCAGGTCACTGGAGCTGGGTGGAGAAATCTCGTCAGGTCACTGGAGCTGGGTGGAGAAAGCTCGTCAGGTCACTGGAGCTGGGTGGAGAAAGCTCGTCAAACCACTGGAGCTGGGTGGAGAAAGCTCGTCAGGCCACTGGAGCTGGGTGGAGAAAGCTCGTCAGGTCACTGGAGCTGGATGGAGAAAGCTCGTCAGGCCACTGGAGCTGGGTGGAGAAAGCTCGTCAAACCACTGGAACTGGGTGGAGAAAGCTCGTCAGGCCACTGGAGCTGGGTGGAGAAAGCTCGTCAGGTCACTGGAACTGGGTGGAGAAAGCTCGTCAGGCCACTGGAGCTGGGTGGAGAAAGCTCGTCAGGTCACTGGAGCTGGGTGGAGAAAGCTCGTCAGGCCACTGGAGCTGGGTGGAGAAAGCTCGTCAGGCAACTGGAGCTGGGTGGAGAAAGCTCGTCAGGCCACTGGAACTGGGTGGAGAAAGCTCGTCAAGACACTGGAGCTGGGTGGAGAAAGCTCGTCAGGCCACTGGAACTGGGTGGAGAAAGCTCGTCAGGCCACTGGAGCTGGGTGGAGAAAGCTCGTCAGGCCACTGGAACTGGGTGGAGAAAGCCCGTCAGGCCACTGGAACTGGGTGGAGAAAGCTCGTCAGGTCACTGGAGCTGGGTGGAGAAAGCTCGTCAGGTCACTGGAGCTGGGTGGAGAAAGCTCGTCAGGTCACTGGAGCTGGGTGGAGAAAGCTCGTCAGGTCACTGGAGCTGGGTGGAGAAAGCTCGTCAGGTCACTGGAGCTGGGTGGAGAAAGCTCGTCAAACCACTGGAGCTGGTTGGAGAAAGCTCGTCAGGCCACTGGAGCTGGGTGGAGAAAGCTCGTCAGGTCACTGGAGCTGGGTGGAGAAAGCTCGTCAGGCCACTGGAGCTGGGTGGAGAAATCTCGTCAAACCACTGGAGCTGGGTGGAGAAAGCTCGTCAGGTCACTGGAGCTGGGTGGAGAAAGCCCGTCAGGTCACTGGAGCTGGGTGGAGAAAGCTCGTCAGGCCACTGGAGCTGGGTGGAGAAAGCTCGTCAGGCCACTGGAGCTGGGTGGAGAAAGCTCGTCAGGCCACTGGAACTGGGTGGAGAAAGCTCGTCAAGACACTGGAGCTGGGTGGAGAAAGCTCGTCAGGCCACTGGAGCTGGGTGGAGAAAGCTCGTCAGGCCACTGGAGCTGGGTGGAGAAAGCTCGTCAGGCCACTGGAACTGGGTGGAGAAAGCCCGTCAGGCCACTGGAGCTGGGTGGAGAAAGCTCGTCAGGTCACTGGAGCTGGGTGGAGAAAGCTCGTCAGGTCACTGGAGCTGGGTGGAGAAAGCTCGTCAGGTCACTGGAGCTGGGTGGAGAAAGCTCGTCAGGTCACTGGAGCTGGGTGGAGAAAGCTCGTCAAACCACTGGAGCTGGGTGGAGAAAGCTCGTCAGGCCACTGGAACTGGGTGGAGAAAGCCCGTCAGGCCACTGGAATTGGGTGGAGAAAGCTCGTCAGGTCACTGGAGCTGGGTGGAGAAAGCTCGTCAAACCGGGATTGTCCTTGTCACTCGTATCACTCACCTCCGCCAAGGAGGTGATGTTTTTCCTACGGTTCTATCGTTAGTTAAAATAATTCTTAAAGCTCAAAATGGATCATGAAGAAATTTGGTGCAAGGACAGAGTTTCCCCCAGGGAACAATCCATCAAAGTGTGGAGGATGTCTGTTATTTTGTTTCGGAATTGGAACCATAAAGGGATATTTTATCGCACATCACGAGTGTAGATGACGTCTAACTCTTTATGACGCCGGCGTATGCGTTACGCACTCAGAGACCGCTAGCAGGCGCTAACGTGAACTAAACTTGGTGGAGTCAGGCCTGGCTAGAAGAACACCCTGCCTGAATTATACAGGCCTGGGAAAAGGAAGTGTGGCTTCCTTGCCGGAGGCTGCGCTCTCTGAGTGCGTGCATGCGCTCTAGTTCCGAATCGTGTGGGGAGTAGCGGTGGGTTTATTCTCACCCCCAGCCCAAGAGAGGGTGGGTGGGCTCGAGACCCGTGCCGTGTCCTCCCTTCCAGCACACAATCAGCGTGCCTTCTCGTGTTTGCGTCTGTATCGCGTATTGAATATTTTCCTTCTTAAAAATTAGTGTTGCACATTTTGGTATCTCGTGTTAAGTGACGGAAAACAGTGTGTCTGATGGCGACTAAGATAATCGCACACTGTCCCAAGAAATTGCGACGAGCACGATTGAACAGGTATTTAACAGAACAAAGACAAGTTGAAAAGCAATGTTCCGTACCGAACGTGTTGCACAGGTTAATCAGTTGGAATTTATGCGATACTCTTTTTGAAATTCCCTTAGTCGAAGTTTGTTGTTTGCATTATCGCGAATAGGTCTGTGTCACGAGTCAGATTGATTAAATTTAATTTGGGGCTTGTTTGAGTGGTTTTAATGTTAATTTTGGTTCCCTTCGTGGCTCGCCGCGTCTGCTGCGCGATTCGTGGAGAACCTTAGTCTGTAGTCGTGGTTGCTTTATTTTTGTGCGTTTGTTTTGTGGTGAATTGTGCACCTTTAAATTATGGTTCTAAGCTTTATCTGTCCATCCCGTTAATAATTTGCTGAGCACTCTGCTTTTTAATTGTCCATGATAATCATTTACATAATCTCGTGACGGTTACTTTTTCGTGCGTATTGCACGTGATTTGCGCCATGCTGGTGCATGTCTTACCTTTGCACGTGATTTGCGCCATGCTGGTGCATGTCTTACCTTTGCACGTGATTTGCGCCATGCTGGTGAATGTCTACCTTTGCACGTGATTTGCGCCATGCTGGTGAATGTCTACCTTTGCACGTGATTTGCGCCATGCTGGTGAATGTCTACCTTTGCACGTGATTTGCGCCATGCTGGTGAATGTCTACCTTTGCACGTGATTTGCGCCATGCTGGTGAATGTCTACCTTTGCACGTGATTTGCGCCATGCTGGTGCATGTCTACCTTTGCACGTGATGTGCGCCATGCTGGTGCATGTCTACCTTTGCACGTGATGTGCGGTTTTTTGAAAGGGAGATCGAAGTGAGGTAATAAAGGGAGATCGAAGTGAGGTAATAAAGGGAGATCGAAGTGAGGTAATAAAGGGAGATCGAAGTGAGGTAATAAAGGGAGATCGAAGTGAGGTAATAAAGGGAGATGGAAGTGAGGTAATAAAGGGAGATCGAAGTGAGGTAATAAAGGGAGATCGAAGTGAGGTAATAAAGGGAGATCGAAGTGAGGTAATAAAGGGAGATCGAAGTGAGGTAATAAAGGGAGATCGAAGTGAGGTAATAAAGGGAGATCGAAGTGAGGTAATAAAGGGAGACTGAGATATTAGAACTGAAGTAACTGAGACATAGCTCTGTAAATGTTATCCCGCTGTGCGGGTATTTTAAGGTTTCCTTTTTGTAACAATGGTTTCTTTTTTGGTTCTCAGTTTTGTTTTCAGTTAATGAGAGAAATATTTTTGTATTGATAGGTGTATATCTGTAACGAGTTAATTGGTTTACGTTACATTCTGTTTGTGGCGTATTTTGTCTTTAAATGTGATTTGTGACTGAGGAAGGAATTTCCCTTATTTAATTTTAACTGTTGGTGGCACGAGCCAGCTCCATCTACATCAACCGTGACGTCTGTAACAAACATACAAACCTTTCTTTTCTGTCCACAAATGTCGGTGCATGCGCTGAGAATTACAGCATGTCGAGTAAGAATGATACTTGAGTGTTTTTAAAGTCAACTTGAAAATGGCCTACAGCGTTCAGGATTCGTAGAGAGACACCACCATGATACCGTGTTTCGGAGAGGGAAAAGTGGTAGACATTTGGGTCTGACAAATTGCATCTAATGTGCTCGCGTTGATTTTTTTCTTCATTAGCTGAGGGAAAAAAAGGTCATTAAGCTTTCAGTTATTTATGGGGAAGATGAGATAAATATCATACTGACTGCGAAGTACCTACGCACCTATGTACCGATGCGCTTGCACTCAGTCTCTCTCTCGATCTCCCTCTCTCGATCTCCCTCTCTCGATCTCTCTCTCGATCTCTCTCTCTCGATCTCCCTCTCTCGATCTCTCTCTCTCGATCTCTCTCTCGATCTCTCTCTCTCTCGAGGCGGGCGCCTCTGACGCAGGTGAGCGATGTAACTTGACCCTTCGTCAGTGAGAGAGCAGACGCTGGGATGTCTTGCTTGTAGATTCTGACGCTGGAGAGGACGGTGCCTTGACTCTTTGTCCGTGAGACTGGTCAGGAACTGGAGTGTCTTGCGTGTAGATTCTATCCGTGAGAGTACGGTGCCTTGACCCAGGGCGGGCGCCTTTTCATATGAAACCGTGGATATCTAAATATAGCGTGGATACCTCCCTCAAACTGTTGATCTTTCGCTCCACCTGGTCTGCATATGGAGAGTACATGTATGGAAGAATGCGAAATGAAAAGGGAGATAGGGATGAATAAATGGGTGTGTGGGAGGATGGATGTATGGATGGGGGGGATAAGTGGATAGGATGGATTGATTAGGATGAGTGATGGGTAAGAATTCCGCAGCCAGGCGCCACTCTGCCCATTGCTGCGCAAATGTAGAAAGGCGCGAACCAACTGTCCAATCAGCATGGCGAAATAAGCTTCTGCCGCGAAAGTGACATCAGATTTATTAATATCGACCAATGAAAGTATCTTATCCACGCTATATTTAGATATCCACGGTTTCATATGACACGCCTTACTCCTGGTCGGGGCCGTGGGGAAGAAGAGCCGTAGTGTTAGGCTAGACTAATTCATGGAATGTTCCCGCCTCAACACAACGAAAAATGGGTTTATATATATCCGAGGCACGGTTCACGCTTCGACAGGTGTGCTCTCTCTCCCAATGAGAACACTCGGGCCACGACTGCTTTCTCGCACTGTCCAATCACACGACCCCTATATAATGGGGTAATCATTCGCCGGATGTCTTCAGTCGAGTTTTAACAGCGATGGCCCATCATTCGTCCGCCGCGCCGCTACCCAGTTCGAAATGTGCACTCAGTCCCTCATTGGTTAGCGAGGAATGTTACGTATGGTTGGTGATTCATAGCCGATGAACCTAATGGCCAAGCAAAGCCATTAAGCTAAGAAAAAAATCACCAGAACAGTTCAAAGCAACCGCAAGGCACGTCACGGTGTTCCTAGTCACTCGTTTCTTAAGGGCTAACTTAATAGCCCGAATGTCAGTTGAGTGAACCGGCGTTCGGGGGTCTCGCCGAACCGGCGTTCGTTCTCAATAGAGCGCGCCGAGAACTACTTGTCGTTCGGGTATGTTCGGATGGTATCGGCGAAATGTGTGTCGAGGCCTAATTGATCAAACGAACTTGACGGAAGTGACGACTCATATTATTGTCATGGAGGTCACGGAAGAGAAACTGTGGCGTACTTAGTGAGGGTCTGTGCTCTCAGATTGCTGTCTATTATCATATAAACCGATGTGTGTGAGCTATTATTTTCTATACAACATCTGATGCAAAGAGGATCATAGATGCATGTATATTCTTATTCTTATCTTTGATTCTGGTCGAAATCCTTCTGGTCGAAACTATAGCAGTCGTCGCCAATGCGAGTACTGTCATTCTTATTGTAAAAGTATGGTTTATATAGCGATTTATCGGCCAAACCAAGTTGTCAAACCGCTCCCCCCTTCTCACGCAGTCCCCCAGTCTTCATTGTCGTCGTCGTCGCCAACCGGGCGTTGTTATTTTAATAGAGGCGAACGCACAGCGTCAGCAAGAGAGTTGAGAGTTCACGCGTACAACATATTTCCTGTGACTGGCTGCGCTCGATTTATCCGCCTGAATCCGTCGGCCGCCACGTGACCGGCAGTCCCCGTGACGTGAGCGCCGATTCGACAGCTTTCGTGTAAATCGAGCGCTTTCGGCTGATCAACATGGCGGCACAATTGTGGTGTTTGCAAGTTACTACTGTATAGACAGCGGTAGCTATGATGACTAAATGTGCTGTCTTCTTGGTTTATGGTAAGGTTTGAGGTTATTGTGTAAATTGAACATTTTCATTACCACTACCTGTGCCCTGATAAGTGACTCCTGAGCCTAGGTGCAGTCAAAGACCCTATAATTATACACTAAGACCACGCACTCGAGCGATTTTCCTTTACGCAAAGGGAGGTCATAATGTAGAGTTACGTCCCTTTGCGAGTTCGAATTTTCAATTCGAACTTAATGCAGGATTTCTCACCGTCAACCACACATCGTGCACACAATAAAGAAAAAAAATCGTAATCTACTTCAATTATCCAGCGGAGATTGCAGCGAGGTGACAAATTAAGGCACACATGAGTCAGCGGAGAACGAATTATCGAATATTATCAGTGTCGAAGCGTCACAAAACATAAACCCTAGTCTGGACGTCGCCATCTTGGATCTTCGTTCGCCTCAGAAAACCTGAGGGCGGACCCGGCGGTCGCCGAGTGATCCGCCAGTGACGTCACCTGAACAAATCGAGCGCAACAAAAAACCCGCCGGTGCCCCGTCTCGCCCGCCGGCGGATTCAGGCGGACAAATCGAGCGCAGCCAGTACTGTGGAGCGTAGTCGAGTCTAACGCACCGTGGCTGTATTTCGATGACCTTCTTTTGCTGTGTGTTACATCGAATTTTGCATTGACATTGGAGTATGCATTTTAAATTTGCTGTTTTCTTGACTAAATTACTCAGTCTTGTTGATACGAGCCCAGCCAAGCTTCGCGCACTTCTATTTATAGCTGACGCGCGGACCTCAGCGACACCAGGAAAGATTATAAATACATTGTTGTCCTCGAACCTGCCTTTGGCTGTAAAACGGTCCACACAGAGGGCGAGAGGTCATATCAGAAAAGGCGTCGACAGACGTACCGTTTTTCAAGCCGATTTTGCTGCCGATCCGGTCTAGACCGTTGTGTAAAAATCGGGTTGATAGCAACACGCAACGATGCAGTCGAGCCTGCCAACAGATTCTTCGCCGTGTAGATGCGTCGACCTTCATTTCCATTTTTAAAATGTAGGAGCTTTCACGACCTATTGATGCATTCAACATACAGCTTTGATAAATTAATGCTGTTCATGGCTTATATTTTCTTTGGATGGGTTTCTAGTATCCCAAATACAGCGTTTTCTGTGCGAAGCGTAGACATGTCCGCCATTTAATTGTGAAATTGTCGCGAGAACGCCAACAAAAGCTCCTCCTCGTAAGAAGAGTCGGTTTCTCAGCCAATGAGAAGCCAGCTCCCAAAACATGCGCTGCAAGCAAATTTTTGCCCGACTCGTGCTCGCCGAACCAGAGCGAGCGTGACTGTCGGGGTGTTCGGCGCGCACGCTCACGGGCAGTTAAGGGCGAACACCGAACGATTTGGTCGGGCGAAAGCTGTTCCGGGCATTCGCCGATACCCTGTTCGGGCTATTAAGTTAGACCTTTACGAATAGTGCAGAGAGAGGCGCCGTGCGTCAACTCAGCTCTCACACATAATTGGAGCAAGGCTGGCGAGCCGTGACACGCTATAGTTACTATTTTTAGAACGGTTGGCGGCCACTCTAACTCACAACAACACGGGTTAGTAAACACAATAAATTCACGTGAAAAGGGAGAGGAGATGGGTGATCTCGTCACAGTCTCTCTCTCTCTCTCTCTCTCTCTCTCTCTCTCTCTCTCTCTCTCTCTCTCTCTCTCTCTTCTTTCTTTCTTTCTTTCTTTCTTTCTTTCTTTCTTCACGCTCGAACCTGCTCAGAGACTGCGAGTTTTGAGGGAGAAAATAACATCTGTAGAGATGCTGAAGAATGACGAATGTATGCAGACAAAATCATCTTTGGATAATACTTTTTTTGCAACCTTTTTCGCCTTTGCGTATGGAATGCGTAGATTTCAGCCAGAATTGGAAGAAAAAGGATATGTTGAAAGCCTTTTGTTTTGCAATGCACAACATGTAAGTTGGTACGATAATCATAGTAACACTAACAGGTCTGGAGCGACTGGCGATCAGAAATGTTATTTCCTCGAATATTATAGGATTTTGCCTCTTTAGGTTAAGAAAAACTAATATTCGCATCACCTTTTATTTCTCTCAGGAAACTCTAACACCATCTACAATGAGACATTTGCTGGCAGCGCAAACGATGTTTATAACAAGGAATTGCACGGCATGGGAATTGCCGACATTGCCAGAAAGAAGGTTGAATGGTTTTCCACACCTCGACCCTAGGAATCCCTCTCCAGGGAGTGGAGTACACCTGACTGTGCGTCTTGTATGTCTGTCACTGTTTGTCAGCTGCCAGTGAAGGATTGATCAAGCGGCCCAGTGATCAGGGGGTAAAGTGTAAAGCGGCTTGAGACCAGATATGGATGATGAGTCGCTATGAAAAGAACCTTCATTTTCACTTTTACCACGACATGTTGCCACATCAAGTCCTGTTATTAGACAAGTCAGCCTGTGGATAAAGAAAGACCCCTGAAGCGCTACTAACACTGATTGGGAACATGCCTGAAAGCAAGTAGAATCAAGACGAACAATCAAACATATAAATAAGCCAGTCTTGTGTGTGTGTGTGTGTGTGTGTGTGTGTGTGTGTGTGTGTGTGTGTGTGTGTGTGTGTGTGTGTGCGTGCATGTGCTTGTGTGTGCTTGGTTTTTATGTCAAGTGCAAGCGCTGAGAATGCGAGCATATCGAATGAATAATTATGCTAAGAATGTTTTTAAGAGTGGACTTGACAAATCGCATGTAACAGTGCAGAGTTTTCTGGCGAGGTCATCGTGGTGACATGCACTATGTTGTTTGGAGGAGGAACGGTAGATACTGGAAGTCTGGCAAACGGCACCGGGTGTGCTATGTTGAAGATTTTGGACTGGCCTGGCGCACGGGAGTCGTTTCCCTGACATTGTTACTGTGGAGGATCAAGTGCAATCTCAGCATAACCGGCCGGTGCTGTGTGGTGCTGCGTGGTGCTGCGTGTGCTGC
>JAWQFJ010004223.1:0-31037 GCA_034096865.1 Theodoxus fluviatilis
TCAATCATCAACATCAATCATAGCGTCAATATTCAGCATCGCTCATCAGCGTCAATCATCAACATTAATCATCAGCATCAATCATCAATCATCACAAATAAAAAGAACAGCAAAGGAGAAAGTCTACTGAGTGGTCGAGGGTGTGTGGGAAGGGGTGAGGTTTATAAATATAATTCTAATAGGGGGTGGGGGTGGTGTTATCTCCTTCTAGCCGAAAATAAGAACGAAAGAGAAGGAGATGTATTATAAGTTGTTAAGAGAGAAAGAGTGAGAGAGGGGAGGGAGGGGGCTTATATGAAGGGTATGCGAAATAAGAAAAGTAAGGGTATCTGATAGTGAAGAAGGAATGCTAGGGATGGTGTTCGAGTTGCAATGATGGGGAATTCCCATTGCCGAATTGTGTCGAGTGGCATTTCCAATACAAGTCAATGTACTTTAATGTACAGTGTATTAATTCATTATATAAAATTGTTCCATTTGGTCTTAAAGTGTTCAAGGGTCTGGTCGATTTTTGCGCTATATTTTTCTATTTGAATCACCTGTGTTATATATCTGGTCTAATCTTGAATATTTGATTTTTCCTCCTTCTGCTTACAATAATAAATATGTTTTCTAGTTAGGGTTAATATGTGATTTACTGCTCTACTTCCCTGCAAAGCTCCAAATAATTTTTCAGAAGTGGTGAATTTGACAACCTGATCTAGTTTTTGAGATATAAACAATTTAATATTGTCCCAGAGAATATTGGTAAATGGACATTGGAGAAAAACATGTTCTAATGTCTCTCGTTCGTTTCTACACATGCTGCACCTGTTGTCGTTTGATAGTCGTATTGCTTTTAGAAATACATTAGTAGGCAGAATTCTGTGTAAAAGCTTGAACTGAAATGATCTTGTCCGTGTGTCTGGGTTGGCCCATTTATTTAGTGTGTGATACTTTTTCCATGGAAGGCTGTAGTCGGACAGGTTTCTTGACCATTTTTCATGTCCTGTAGGTAAATAATTTTTTTGGGTTAGATTATCATAGAAAAAAGTAATGCCTCTCTTTGCTTTGGTTTCCAATATTTCCATAATAGGAGGAGATCTGGGAATATCTAGCATTGATTGATTACAGTTACGTGTGAGGATATCTTTCCATCTCCCCGGGATGTTATGCACTGTTCTGTTGTATAATAAAAAAATTGCCATTAATCTGGTATTGTGACCTTATTTCAGAAAATAATTTTGGTTGACCTTTCACATTGACGATATCTCTGACTGAATTTATGCCGGCGTTGTACCACTCAAGATTGAACAAGTAATTATCCTTCAGGAAAGGATTGTTTCACAAAGATTGAGAGAGGACATGTTCTACCGTTGATGGTTGATCAAATTTGGTTAATAGCTCATTCCAATGGCTGAAAACTTCTTTCCAAAATGGATATAATCTTGCGATGGTTTCGGGTCGATGCAGCCTCCTGTCTTCAGTAAGATTTCACATTTATGGTCCGTAAAAGATATATATATATGCGTGTGAAGTTATCATGCAATAAGCGTCTCATCTAAGTCAATGTTAGAGCTTTGTCAAAGCTATCTACATCTATCATTCCCAATCCTCCCTCACTGCATTCTTTTATCACTATATCTCTCTTTATTTTGCTAGGTTTACCGTTCCAGAGAAACTGGAAGCATGTTTTGCTGATTTCTTTTATTATATTGTCTGGGGGTCGAGGAATGTTTATCAGATAATAAGTCAATTTAGAGAGTGCTAGTGTTTTTATGATATTGACTTTTCCAATGAGTGTGAGGTTTCTCGCTCTCCATGCTTTGAGGATATTCTTTACTTTTCCTACAAGTCCTTCATAGTTTAATTTAGGGATATCCGATATGCTGGTGGAGAATGTGATTCCAAGAACTTTAAAAGGACCTTGATTCCAATCTAAATTGTAGTCTGTGCATATTTGCGTTTTGGAATTACTCAGAGATCCAAACCACACCAATCTTGTTTTCTCAATGTTTACTTTAAGCCCTGGTATGCTTTCAAAGTGTTTCAATGTTTCTAGTGTTGCTTTTAGTGATCCTTCACTACCGTCGAGGAAAAATTCTGTGTCATCTGCATACTGGGCTATCTTATGCTCTTTTCCGTTAATTGTTATTCCCCGGATTTGTTCATTTTTATGGCAGAGGGTATTCAGAACTTGAGCACCAATGAGAAAGAGAAAACTTGCGATTGGATCACCTTGTCTACAGCCTCTGGAAATAGATATGGACTTGGTCAGGTAGCCGTTCTGCAACACCCGAGCAGATGAATTATTGTTGAGCGTTTCAATCCAACTCATCAATGACTGTCCAAATCCAAACATTTTTAGACAGTCTAAAATAAAGTTTCTTGATATAGTATCGAAAGCTTTGTCAAAATCCACGAGTACAAGGAGGCCAGGAATTTGTTTTTTTAAGTGTAGTGCAATGTATCGTATAGTAGTCTTATGAACCAATAACTTTTTTAAGTCTGTTGGCAATACAAGTAGAGGCAATTTTATATACAGTATTGAGGAGTGTTATTGGGCGCCAGTTTTTGAGGTAGTTTCTGTCTTTGTCCGGTTTTGGTATACATGTAATAACTCCTTCTCTTTGTACAAAGGAGAATTGTTTATCGTCGTATGATTCATTAACCGCTTGTAGAATTATTTTGCCGAAGTCTTTCCAGAAGAATTTAAAAAGTTCTATCGGATAGCCATCTGAACCGGGTGTCCGATTGTTTTTCATGGATTTCACTGCTTGAGCCATTTCTTCGTACTGTATTTTACCTTCAAGAGCTTCACGGTTTTCATCATCTATCACACGGATTTCATTCTTATTAATGGTGTTATACCACTGACTATTTTGAGTATGAATTCCATTATATAGGTTCTTATAATAGTTGTGCACTTCATCAAGAATTTTGCTCGGTTCAATTATTTCCTGGCCATCTGATTGTATTAGTTTGTTTATTCTCTTCTCAGTATAGTTGCGCTTTTCCAAGTGGAAAAAATAAGCATTGTTTTTTTCTCCCTTTTCATACCAACGTATTCGAGATCGTATCATTAAACCTTCTGTTTTACTTTTTCTTATTTCTTCAAGTTGTTTTTGGCTTTTCTTAAGTGCCTTAATCGCTACTGTGTTTGTAACACTCTTTCTGTCGTTAGTTGCTTGATGCAATCGTTTTATTTCTTCATTTAATTTGTTTTCTCTCTCGTTGCTTTCTTTTTTTAATCTATGGGCGTATTGGATTGTTTTCCCTCTTATAACCATAAGTGTTGTATCCAGAAAAAGCTTCCAAGGAATTATGAGCTGCAGATTATCATGCGAAATGTTCTTGAGACTCATTCTGTCGTAAGGAAGTGCAGCATATAGTTCAATACATTCCTGTAGGGTATTTTAACTACTTGTGTATATTCTTCATTTCGAAGCAGGGAGGTATTACATTTCCAAAGACCTTTTCCTCTCTTCTCCCATTTTGTATTTATAGTGAGAAAAACCATAGAATGATCGGTCCTATATCCAGGTTCAATATCCACTTTCTGAACCAATGGTTTGAGATTCTCAGAGATTTAAAAAAAGTCTAAGCGAGATTGCTTTTCAAAGTTTTCAGTTTGCCATGTAAATTTTTTACTGTCTTTGTTGTGTTTACGCCATACGTCCACAAGACCAAATTCCTGCATTTTCTCTAACAGTACAGATCGAGCTCTTTTGTTGTTGATTTGTTTATAGTTGTAATAGTCTTTTTGGGGATCTATTACCAGATTCCAATCGCCTCCCAGAATAATAGATCGATTACCCATTTCATCTATTTCACGAAATAGTTATGTGAAAAAATTCGGGTCATCCCGGTAAGGCCCATATACACTACAAATAGTTATGTTTTGCTCTTGCATAGTCACATCAGCCATTACATAATTTCCTCCTTGATGTATACGAGAATTATTTATTTTGTACTCAAAAGTGTTATTAAATAGTAAGGCTGTGCCTCTCGAGTTGGAGCTGAAGGGAGCTATTTTGCCTTCATCTCCCCATTCCATAAGTATTGTGCGAGCTTTTTCTTCGTCTAAATGGATGTCCTGCAGAAAAATTATCGCAGGTGTTTTGGATCTCAAGTAGTCTAGAACATCTCTTCTTCTTCGTTGATCCGCCAGACCCCGGCAATTCATTGTAAGTATCTTGATGTATTGAGTCGTCATTTAAATTCTCTATCGCTTTTACAGTAGTCGTACACCTTGTTTAGAATTTCAAAATCTATTGAGTAGTTATTTTTGATTATCTCGACACAATTTTTGGCCAAACCAAAAGTAGGGAGACAGGAACGAGAAGAAATGTTCATCTGAAGGTTAGAAAAAAAGGCAAATAGAATATAGAGTAACACAAACAAAGGGGGGAGTGTTAAAAATCACAAGTTGGATGAGAATAATTAGGAACTGAGCTTGCCCATCCGTCCCCACCCTTCGCTTTCTTCATGCATATACTGTATTAACAAGGGGGTAGGGGGACTTACATCATGGCAATTCCATAGCTCAACTTTTGCAGGACGCCACAAATCAAACACGACACTTGAGGCTTAGTCAAATCCTTAACAAATACAAGAAACAAACTCCACAATCCTCTTCAGTTTGCAATAATTGGTAACAAATGATCAACTAACGCATAATCAGCAGATCTACATGTCCTTTCTAGCACACATGCACTTACATATGTAGGTATAGGAAAACTATTACAATTTAGATTCAATAAAAACACACGCACACACACATCTGGTATTATGCCAATTTTTTGACAATTTTTGCAAGCCAGCACAAATCAAATGAAATGAAAAGAACAGGTAGAGCAGCAGCAGATATCACAGTTTAGAATCCATAGAAAACTCACACACACACGCACACACACACACACTCACATGCACACACACACACACACACACATACACACAACAACAACAACAAAACTACACACTCCTCTTACGAAATAGAAAGCATATGAACAGCTAGGACACAATCCGTAAATTGGAAAAGGGAGGAGAGGAAGCAGCAGCAAATATCACAATTTAGATTCAATACACACACACACACACACACACACACACACACACACACACACACACACACACACACAGTCACATATGTCGATATTGGGACAATTTTTGCAAGCAGGCATAAATCAAACGAGGACTTCCGGTTCAGCCGCTGCATGAGTCGGACGTGTTTAGGCTGAGCTCCGCTCAAACCGTCCCCAGCCACTTTGACTTGCTGCAGAAGTACTCATATAATGGCCACCAAGAGAAATATGTCGGGTGAAAAGAAAAATGTCGAAAGAAGATTTGTTTTTCGACTTTGACAACGGCTCTACAAGAACAGACGTACAAACCGCTCCGCACGATCTGCCCGAAATCAACGAGCTGAAAATCTTGCTCAAGGCGACGATCGAGTCAATTACAGCACGATTCGAGCACCTCGAAAGGCTAATTTTGTAGACAATCGATGCACGCTTCAACAGATTCGAAGCACGCTTGTTCGATGCAGAGCGGAGAGCAGACGGCCTTCATCAAGAGCTAGCGAAAGTCAAGGAGATTTGCGAAGAGAGGAGCAGACTCGTTGACTCGCTCTCACGACGCATGAACGAAATGCACACCACCATTGACGATCTAGAGCAATATCAGAGACGAGAGAACATCAGAATCGTGGGACTGCCCGAAAAAAGAAATGAGAAGACGGAAGAATGCGAGAAGGCGGTGCAGGACTTTTTCAAGAAAGAACTGGAGATCACCAGCGCAGTGGAAATTTCCGTAGCCCACCGACTTGGGAAGCCCAGGGAAGGACAGAGCCGCCCGATCATCTGCCGCCTCGTGAAACGCAGCGACAAGTCCGTCGTGCTGAGAGGCCGCAAGAAGCTTCGAGAGAAGAAATCAAATGTCTACGTTTCCGAAGACTTGACAGCCAGCAACCAGCGCCTCCTCAGGGACTTGAAACAGGATGAGCGAGTCGCTAAAGTGTGGACTTTCAATTGTGCTGTGAATGTGCAGGGTCAGAATGGTCAGAAACTGTTCGGAGTAAGGAGTGTGGAGCAAGTGAGAGAGCTCTTCAACCGATACAACAGAAGATAGTCGGGTCTTTCTCTTCCTGCGGTCAAATCTGTAAGTAATTTTCTGGCTTGATTATCTCTTCCTCATGTTTCTTATACTGACTCTAACGGGTATTATCAGTCACTGTGTACCAAACGTTAACCTATAAGTTGTGCGTCATTTAATGCTTTCCTATTTTACTTACTGTCACGAACTTGCTACATGCAGATCGTGCGGCTCATGTCATAGGCTGGTAAACTGCTACTCAAACTTTGATTCTCAAAACTGTGCTACTACAAATAATTCTAGATGAAGTAGATATGAGAACTTCGTTACCTCAGAATAAGTTTTCGAATACTATTGTGTTGCCAGATGTTAAAAAACTCTAATGCCTTTATTGGATATTCAATTTTGGGGACTGTGTATATGTGTGCGTGTGTATGTGTGTGTGCGTGAGTGCATGTGTGTGTGCACATGCGAGCGCGCGTGTGTATTGAGTAGTCACATTCCGATGACCTGCGCATAATGATCGGGAGCTCCAGTATGGGTATACACAATGTCTTCAACAGTCGTACGAATAGCGTAGCGTCTGTAAGCCGACGTTCACTTCGGCGTGACGTCACGTTCGGTACTTTCCGGCGATGGCACTACTTCCGGGGACAGCATTTGATCCGAGAAGGCGTGTGCAAATGGCGTTTGTTCACACAAAGCCTCGCAAAGACATCTTACCCAGTGCGAGTCATTGTCACGCACGCACGTGCGCATCACTGGTGACGTACGTGATAACAAAAACTTAATTGAAACTGCGTTTTTGCAAGAGCAACATACATATTCAGTGCTTTTCTCGGCAATGGAATCCCATAGTTGACGAACTCCAGCCTTTTAACACTGAAATAAGCTAACACCGCAATCACCGTTTCTTCTCGTATAGAATTTAGCAATTCAGTTAACCGAAGAAGTGAATTGAAATTTGAAGCTTGTGTAGTAGTGTAAATAATTATCAACTGCATGGATGATCTGGAAAACGGGCACGCATGATATATGCAGTTCTAAAATACGATTTACCGATCATGACACACTCATAGCCACATACGTTTACTTGCAAATTAATTGAATACGCAGTACTAACCTTCACTGGTAAGGACAACACTTTTGAAAGCTACTTTAAGTACTTGTCAACTTGGTGATTTGAATCTCACCCGCATGAATTCTCCCTCCCGGTATCTCCAGGGCAGAGTTTGTTCTAATACAAGTAATAGTGCTATAAACTCTCTGGAGTGGAGAGTGAGCGGGGAGCTATAATATTATATGGTGGAACGCGCGTCTTTAGTGCAGAGCGTTATCAAGCCGGGCAAAACCATAGATTAAATTTTTTCTGTACTGCTGCTAAAATTGACAACACTAAAACGATTTGTTTACACGTGAATTACCAAAAACTTATTTATTATTCTACCATGAAGTTGTTTATTGAATTATATATACTTTTTCGTGTTCTCGATCTCAGACGAGTGTCCAGTTTTCTAGTGAATAAGACATGAAGTGGATACCAATTAAAATTTAACAGACTAAACACAGAACAGTCACAACTGCAGAGGGGTACGTATATAAATACGTCTTGTCATGACTGTACTGTCGATCTCTCGCAGACTCCCGCTCATCACACAATAATTAATATATTATAAACCCCACCGAAATCATTCCTGTAGCTTAGCCTTATGTATGCAATAATGCATATCCGTCGCTTTACTCTTTAACCCTGTAGCTATATCCATAGTGTAAGTCCGCGTTGTGAACAGCTGAAGGAATGAAAGAACGCCGAAAACGATCTTTTCGGCACGGAGGCATGATAAATCTTCCATTCCGTGTGATGCGGAGCTCCTAATTGCGATCTTTCGTAATAAAAACTCCCCTGCTGTTCCGTGTAATGAGCAGGGAGTGGATCCGGGTTCATTTCTGTAGGTGCATTGCCACCAACGAAATGCTTTGAACAAATGAACTCTCTCCATCGTGCCTGGGAGCTGCTTGGCTTTACTTTGAAGTGTAGTCGCCCACACAAATGCACCAATCGATTAAATTTCTCTGATTCAACAAGTGGGTCGGGCATCGTTATAAAAAATACTCCTTTCAAGTGCTCTTTGTGCTTGTATCTTGAATCGCTGTTGCATTTCCCCAGGAGCAGTGTCGAACCATCTTGCAGCACAGTAATGGGAACGCACGCTAAGCGATGTCCCCGGATGTTGGTAGACGTCACTCGCTGATCTATTTTTAGATCGCGCCGTTCGCGGCTTTTCCTGCAGACGCTACGCTATGGACACGCAGTGTACTTAGTGGTTCTTGGTTGCTTGTAATACTTAGGCAATATTATCTCTGCTGTTATATGTGCGGGAACCAGATCTCTGTTCAATAGTTCTGCATGCATCTGTATTGATCTTCAAATCTGGTAGAGTACACGTAGCTAGTGTAACCTCCTTGCTTGTGACGCGATGTCAGCACATAGCGATGTGTGCTACATGTTGTGCGTGTGTGTGTGTGTGTGTGTGTGTGTGCGTGTGTGTTTCTTTTGCGGACTTAACATGTGTTGCCTTTTAATTTGATACCTCGGCACGCATCGCTTTGCACGTGCTCGCGTGTCTTCTTCTTCTTAGGTTTTAAGGCAGCCAACACCAACATGCTGGTGAAACTGCTGCACTATTTTTGCGTGCTGGGTATTTTATCTGTGGCCGGCACTCACCCGTCGAGGACATGAGTGTCAGGATCTTTATAGTGCGCGATTTTGATGTTTTGTGAATGCGTATCACACACTAGGCCTCGGTTTATGAAGGTCTCATCCGAAGGACCTGGGGAGAAGCCCTGAGGAGGGCCGTTTTTGGCAGCCCTGAGGAGGGCCATTTTTCTTGGCAGCCCTGAAGAGGGCCGTTTGGTACCCGGTTTTACTCCTCGGGTGGGGAGAAGCAAATGCGAGTTAAGCACCTTGCTCAAGGATGCAACACCGTGGACCGCGCAGCTTCGAACGCCGTACCCACCGGTCGCAAGCGACCGTAAGTCCAGCGCGCTAACCACTCGGCCACTGCGTTTGAGCGTGCGTGCGTATGTATTCATCCTACTGTACCAATTGATTTGTATGACCACTTGTGTGTGTGTGTGTGTGTGTGTGTGTGTGTGTGTGTGTGTGTGTGTGTGTGTGTGTGTGTAAGCGTTTTTAAATTTATTTAATGTATCCACCCCCCACCCCCCAATCTACGGATTATTTTCTAGCCGTTCATTTCCTATCTGTTTATCCGTTTATTGCATTTTGTATGAGGAATGTGCAGTTGTTGTCAGATATTGAACTGCTGGATATAAATGACGTTGTTTTCGTTTGATTTATGCTTGCTTGCAATTTGTGTAGTGGTCACTAATGCCCCCAACAGGAATGTTAGGCTAATACCAACATTGGTTGTAACAGCTGGTTAAAATTAAAATAAATTATAAAAAAAAACATTTTAAAGGTTTGCAATCGTGCAATATTCATCTTAAGTGTAACTTCCTTTATTTCATTTAGAAAATTCACAAAGGGTTGTCACTAATACCATTACTTCCCATTATAATTTCCATTTAGTGAAATGGTGGGGGTGGGGTTGTAAGGGATAATATTGAGCTGCTGAAAATCGGTGGATACGCAAAAAAAGGAGGGAAGGATGTGCAGGAAGGGGAGATCAATGTGCTCGTCTGAACACTTCCCACCTCCCCACAGTCCAGTCTGAAATGGCTGAATTATCCAAACACAACACACCGTGCATTTAAGGAAGATTTTACTCACTGTTGTCTGTGTTGAACGTTGATCGAGTGGAAGTTTGTTTTGTATGAATCCCTCCAATTCCTAAGTTCAATATCATCAGAGAGCTCAGAAGCAGTTTTTCTATGTTTAATCCTTCTACGCATACATTAAAATAATGATTTCTCATCATTAAAAGCACTCAGCGGGTTTTCAGGGCGTATCGGCCCAAAATATTATGCAGACGGGATTGGTAGCCTTACTCGCACAATGAAGTATAGTTGTTGCTGTTACAAGCCAGTGCTCCTCTCATTATTAATTAAGAAGATGTCTAGGGGTAAACGCACTGCTGTCTTGCAGCATTCAAAAACCTTTCTCGCTGTCAGGAATGGACAGGACAACAGAGAAGATGAATGCAGAGGTCAAATACAAAATGACTTTAATAATACTTGAAGAGATAAATCAATGATTGGTAAGTCAACGTGCATGAATAAAACGTCTTTGCTTAATCCTAGTTTTAGCCAGCCATCCTTTTCTATGTAGAGGTAAAACTTATCTGAGAGTTCACTGAGTCCCGTGGAGGAATGATGAAGGGGGTCAGGGCAGCGTGACTCTGTGGTTCTTGCTGAAGGGAATCAGGGCAGCGTGACCCTGTGGTTGTTTTGAAGCGTGGAGGGGGTGACGACTGATGCAGGGGTGGGTCCTGGGGAAGGGAGGTTGTAATGGCCTCATCTCCCTTCACGACCGTCCTGGTAGGGGTGTCAGGCTAGGAGGGGGGCAGGCGACTGTCATCCCCTCCTGGCTGAGGCTTGTCAGCGAGCGCTGCTCCCGTGTTCACCCGTCCAGGGGGCTGGAGGCGGTGAGATGTGGGGGGGGGGGGGGGGGGGAGACATCCCCGTCCTTGCCCCCTAGGTCAGACTGGCCTGCATACCAATGATTGTATTACCACAGTAATCTATTCTCAAGGCATGGCTGGGGTTCTAATATTACAGTTATTTGAGGCTTGGCTGGCTTCTACATCCTTAGGTATTCATCGCTTACCACATGCATAAACACGCAATTCATGATAGTAGTAGTATGATACTTCATTAGCTCACACAGAAAACGTAGCACAGGGTAGGCATTTTACCAAAACCACACATGGGAATAAAAACAGGTGGTTTGGGACCGTAACACTGCTGTTGTATTCAAAGTCCTTATCATGAGTAGAGTTCACAATATTACACTCTTGTGGTTCGAATTTTACCGCATACAAGCTTTACATTTTTATGAAATAGATGTTTAGTAAATGAATTGACGAAAAGATGGCTGCCAATATCCAAGTATATCACAACAACCGGAAGAATACACTCAACGAAGGAATACTTTCGTGGTATGAATGGTATGGAAGAATTTAGGCAACCACGTGACCAACCTGTTGCTGAGACTATATTCACTAGTCCCATCCACGTTGAATGTGTTTTTATTTCAAACGCCCACTGGCGACAATAGTGTCTGTGACGAACGGAGATTTACACGATCTATAAAAAAACCAAGATCACGTGGACCAATTGGAAGCCGGGCGGGGGAAAAGCCCGCCCAGCTCAGCACGCACTGACACCTACGTTCAATTGACCGCTGTGAGGTGACAATTGCTTGCGCTCTGTTGCACTCTGCTTCATCGCTGCTACAATGTAGCAGCCTCAAGTGTTTTGATTGGTTGGTTTTATTTAATAACTTTAAAAGAACATTATCATTAAAAAAATAGGGTTTTGGAGGCCCTCTTTGAAAATATACGATTCCACAATATTATTTCACACTCAAATTTATCACTCTTGATCGAAGAAACGACTTAATAAAAGCATTAGGGTTGAAAATCATTCATACACAATCTTTGGTGACGTTTCACCCAGTGGCAGAGGTCAACTTCCTGTCAAGGTCGCGCAGCAGCTAGAGCATCTCAGAAGGCGCTCTAAATGCTTCACACTAGAGTGCGCCACTTGCTGTGCCTAGCAACGATGAAACTACAGAACTCGTAGCCGCATTTGATTGGCTCATACTAAACAGAACTAACTGGAAGTCACTCCACGGACTTGCACGGTAAACATGCTTCGAACCATGGAGTTTACATACCATGGAAGTGGCAAACGTGCCGATTGCTTTCAAATTTCGAAGAAATAAATGTTTTATCGTGCTCTCATCACCGTGGCAGAGTGGATTGTATGCCTTGGTTTGATATTTGTAGTCAACGTCGGCATTTATACCCATGAGTGTAACGATTTAGCAGACGACACACATTTTATGATTCCCTTGACCTTAATTTGTGACTAGTGATGGTTATCTCCCTTTTATTATTAATGGATTTTCGACCCTAATGCTTTTATGAAGTTGTCTATTCAATCAAGAGGGATATAATGGAATGTTAAATTATTTAGGGGATTCATGTATCCAAAGAGGGCCTCTAGAACCCTCTACTTTTAATGGTAACGTGCTTTAAATATAATTAAAGAAACCGACCAATCGAAACTCCTGAGCCTGCTACTTCGTAGCAGAGATGAAGCAGAGTGCCACGGAACGCAGGACTTTAAGGAGTGGACTGCGGAGCTAGGGAGGCAGGTGTAGTTCCTGCTGCGCATTTACTTCGTCTTTTCAAGTCCTGGGGCGCGTTTGTTAGGCAAGTGGCTCGCCTCGATGGCTAGTCGAGGGCGAGCGAGACGCAGCTACGGCTAATGAGCGAGAAACGTAGGCAACGCCTAGCCCTCGAGATTCTCTCGAGATTCTACGCCCAACAAACGCGCCCCTGGGCCCCCTGTGGGTTGGGGGACAGAATAGACCCACCGCGTCTCTCTATGCGATTCGTAAAAGCCTAACTTAATAGCCCGTCTGTCAGACGGGAGAACCGGCTTGCGGAGATCTCGCCGAAACTGCGTTCGTTCTTAATAGAGCGCGCCGAGATGACTCCAAACGCCGGTTCGCCCCTCTGACAGTCGGGCTATTAAGTTATAAGGCCTAACTTAATTGCTTGTCGTTCGGATGGTGTCGGCGAACTTGACGGAGGTGACGACTCAGATTGTTGTCATGGAGGTCCCGGAAGAGAAACTGTGGCGTACTTAGTGAGGGTCTGTGCTCTCAGATTGCTGTCTAGTATCATATAAACCGATGTGTGTGAGCTATTATTTTCTATACAACATCTGATCTGATGCAACATAGATGCATACATGTATATTCTTATTCTTATCTTTGATTCTAGTTGAAATCCGTCTGGTGGAAACTATACTCTATAGCAGTCGTCGCCAATGCGAGTACTCATTCTTATTGTAAAAGTATGGTTTATATAGCGATTTATCGGCAAAACCAAGTTGTCAAACCGCTCCCCCCCTTCTCACGCAGTCCCCCAGTCTTCATTGTTGTCGCCAATCGGGCGTTGTTGTTATTTTAATAGATCGAGGCGAGAGAGTTGAGAGTTCCCGCGTACAACTGATTTCCTCTGACTGTGGAGCGTAGTCGAGTCTAATAACCGTGGCTGTATTTCGATGACCTTCTTTTGCTGTGTGTTACATTGAATTTTGCATTGAAATTGAAGTATGCGTTGTAAATTTGCTGTTTTCTCGACTAAATTACTCAGTCTTGTTGATACGAGCCCAGCCAAGCTTCGCGCACTTCTATTTATAGGCCTAGCTGACGCGCGGACCTCACCGACACCAGGAATGATTATAAATACATTGTGATTGATGTCCTTGAACCTGCCGTCGGTTGGTCCACACTGACGGCGAGTCGACCTCTATGCCAGTTGTAAAATGTGAGCATTTTCACAACCTAACGATGCAATTAACATACAGCTGTGATAAATTAATGCTGTTCATGGCTTATATTTTCTTTGGATGGGTTTTGAGTATCAACAGATACAGCGTATTCTGGTCGAACCGTTGATTATATCCGCCATTTTAATTGTGGAAACAGTCGCGAGAAGCCAACAAAACCTCCTCCAAAGAAGAAGATTCGGTTTCTCAACCAATGAGGAGCGAGCTCCCATAACATGTGCTGCAAGCAATTTTTTGCCAGAAACCTTCTCGCAGACAGAGAGCGAGCTAGCTGTTGGGGCATTCGGCGCGCACGGAGCTCGGGCAGTTGAGGGCGAGCCCAGTTCTCGCCGCACGAGTGGCACGGGCGACGGCTGCACGGGCCTGTCGCCGTGCAACCGTTCGGGCTATTAAGGCAGGGCTTAAGAGGCGAATAAATAGGAACGTCGTGACTTGCTTTGCGCTTACTCTAAACTATTCTAGTGATTTTTATTTTGTGTATGATGGCCTTACATATCTTAAACGCCACCCATCTGTAAATAATGCGTGGTATGGCATTATATGGATTGTCCATTGCTGTGTAAAACCAGGCAAAGGTTTGACACAAGTATACACGGATTTGCTTCAGCGGACGTTACGTGATCAGTTTTGGGACGTCACATTGTGACGCGGCCCATGAACAAAGTCGGACTGGAGTGGTTGGTGAAAATGGAGATCGAATCTACGGCAAAGCGTTGTCTGGGTTGACTTTGTAATTCGTGATGTGCATCACTGAACATAATCATTCGCAGACTCGAGAGTCTTCACCCAGTGCTGCACAGGACTGTTCCGGTGCCAGTGGAGTCGTCCTGAGTCTGCAGGAGCAGTGATGGTGACCGATTTCCTGCTGTGCGACGGATTCCAAGATACCAACATGATGGAAGACGTAAACAGCAACACGACGCGTGCCGGTAGATCTGAAATCGGAATTCACGCTGGGGTTAGCCGATAGAGAATCTCCGTAGGCAGCGGGATGACTATGCTGACGCGAGGAGAGGACAGCAAATCTGACAAGATGGAGGAAGACAGGCCGTTGGAGGCTGAGATGATGGAGGAGCTCAGCAGGTTGTATGTAGACCGATTATCGGCGGGGGCCGCACGTTAGCTCCGGTGAGCCCTGGTGTGGGCCGGGGCTGTTGAGTGATTGTGATTGTGGCAAATATACTCATTTCTAAATCGGCGGGGGCCGCTTGGTCATTTCTTGGAGCTACGTTAGCGCCTTTGTGCCCTGGTGTGGGCCGAGGCTGCCTGAGCTACGTTAGCGCCTTTGTGCCCTGGTGTGGGCCGAGGCTGCTTGGGTGGGTGCCGTAAGGCAAGGGTGATTATTACATTTCATTCGTACATATATGCTGGTGTTTGTGTCCTTTCTTTTATTTTCATTGTGCGGGCTAGGCTGACCCTGGGTCCGGTTAGTCGGTCCGTTACACCATCCCTAGTCCAGGTGTCGTGTGCATGTAGGTGTTGGATGCGCGTGCAGTGTTGACACTGATCATCTGCGAGCAGGAGGATCCGGTTGCACGGTATTGATTGTTGGCAGAGAGGAAGCGAACAGACGAGAAAGCTGCACTGCCGCGCAGCACGAAAAGCCACTTCAAAGCGCAGACAGTTTCGCAAGAGGCGAAATCAAACCCACTGCATTCAAGTATAACGAGTATTGCAATCTAGAGAGAAGTAATTACCCTGTGTTAAAAGGCAAAAGGTGGGGTGGAGGGTGGAGGGTGGAGGTGTTAAATGGGTGAGGTTGTTGGAGTGTCGAGAGAGTGAGAGTTGATTGACATGGCGAATTAGTTGCTGTGTCACCGATTAAATTTAATTTTAAAAGTTAGCAGTCGGCTAATTAGGGATGAGCTTGCCGCCCCAACTTGTCAACTACTCACACACACACACACACACACACACACACACACACACACACACACACACACACACACACACACACTCAAACAAACGTACACTCACACACTCGCGCGCGCGCGCGCACACACACACACACACACACTCACACAAACGCACACACACACACACGCGCGCGCGCGCGCGCGCGCGCGCACACACACACACACACTCACACTCATTGACATTCATACCGACACAAACACACATTCACACACACACACACACACACACACACACACACACACAGAGACGCACGCTTGCACGCACGCACTTGCGCATGTTTGCATGTACGTATATATGTATTCATGAATGTACATGTATGTATGTACGTACGTGCGAACATACAACCACACCCAAACTTTTATTGTTGGTAGAAACGGGATGTGCTCTATAACTTCGTCTTGTCAAATGAGACACTGTGTATCTATTGTGAAGTGCGAAATATGAGCTTCAAAAGTATCACTAATTACGTGTCAGATTCTGCCAGCATCATCATGGAACCAATAGCAAATCCTGAATATTCAACCTTGATGGAAACTAAAGCTCCTGCCCCTACCGCCACCCCCCACCCCCACCCCACCCCCCCCCCCAAAAAAAGGAGAAAAAAAACTAGAAAAGAAAAAAACAAGAGAATAAAAAGAAAGCAAAGTGGTTATTGCAATGCTGACGTTGTCTCTTCAAGCAATGTACCCAGGAATGTCGACTGAATGTATGTACGCAGCTTTGCTTCTATATCCAGAACACACCATGTTACCGTCAATTTGGACTTTTACTCTGGTGGATGATATCACGTGACATGGCTGGTGCTGGAGGGCTGTGGATGGATGGATGGATAGTGTTTTACGGCCTATCAGCCCTTGTAGACTATGTAAGACCATTTAGTACGGTAATCACTAGAAACATTTAGAGTAAACGCCAATCAAGTCACGGTGTCCCTAGTCATTCGCCTTTTACGAATCGCGTAGGGAGACGCGGTGGGTCAATTCTTACCAGAACCCACAGATGGCTGATGCTGGAGGGCTGGGGAGAGAGGTGTGCATCCTGCTTCACGCCCTGATGGCCTTTACCAGTCCTGGTGTCGCATTGCCCATGGACGCTGGCTGTGGCTGCAGTGATCAGACCCTTCTTTTGCAAGGCGGAAGATCCTGTTGCGTGGTGTTGATCGGTGGCAGGGACGAAGCGAGCCACAAATATCCTTGCAGACTGCTTTCGATCGGAAAAACCGAAATAAAAACCGAAAAAATAACCTATGATATTCAACGAACTGCTTAGAGCTATAACCATGTTTATATTATAATACAGGCAATATTACGAGAAACATAGCGTATTGAACAAACGCTCTTCATTAGAAATAAAACAGTGGAGAAGGAGATAGACAGATAGATAGATAGATAGAGAGCATGAGAAATGTTGAAACTGTATACTGTTCACATAGGCTTGCGATTTAGTCAATTGATTCACTGGCTGTCATCACAAATATTCAGACTTGTTTATGTCAGCCAGTCTGACATGCCTGGTGCACTATGACTTCAAAACGGAGTTTCACTGAAGAACTGTTTGAACTATGTCCACAAAAGCTACTGGATAGAGGAGACGTTAACTGCGACAAACTCGCAAGCTTGTGAGAGGCATTCTTAGGTCACAGAGTGATGGACAGGGCTATTTCAAATGCAGCTGTGCAGGAATATAAAAGTGCCAGAGAGATGCAAATGCTACAATACAAAGACAATATGCAACAATCGATGTCATCAAAGCCTGAACTGTCACAACAAATGAGACTGATCTATGATCAAAATGAACAGACTTTACTCACACGAAGAAATTATGTCTTGCGCCCTTTCCTCCATTTTGGGGCCAAAGATCACTTCACAATTGTTTAATGCTGTACACAGCAAAAGATTACGTTATATCATTAGTGATGATAAATTACGGTGTCATGCCATGTCCTCCGGTGATGCAGCCAATGATTACTTAAGGCAAGTCTTAGTGTTGTAGACTGCAGAAGAATCAAGAAGATTTGTTTTAAGTTCATTCATATCCTGTACCCAGTGATAATTTGCTGTCTTTTTAAATAGTAAGAATATTGATTTAAATGAATTAACTGTGAATTAAGTAGTGTGTCCTTTTGCATGTGTTTCGAAGATATTAAGATCAACAGCCCCTATAATGCACATCAGTTTTTCTAGTATAGTAATTTCTGGTAAAGTCTGAAGGTTTTTTTTTTGTCATTTTTGAGTAATGACGGAAATTCTAAGTCCTTTCCAGAAACGACCGATCAAAACAGCCATTTCCGGAAATAATTAGTGAGGGAGAAGAAGAGGGGGGAGGGAGGGGGACAGAGTTAATGTCCGAAGTGAGCGATAAGATTTCCAATGTATTCTTGTGTGCGCCCACGAATCCACGGTGAAAACTTGTAGATTTCGTGGAGTTTGGAAGAAATTGTGTCGGCGAATAAACATTATTCGCATATACAGAGCTAATGTACGAAGATACTCTATACAAAGTTTACTATGTGACATTCGCGATTCAACAACATTAAAAAAATTGTTCCTTCTTTTGTTTGTATTTGCACTATTTCCTAATCATGGTGAAAACGTTATGTGATTCTATGGAGTTTTGCAGAAACTTTAATACTTTTCTTAAATAAATGAGGTAACATACATGACACTCACAACTTGACGTTCAATAGGCTGCAGACTTTCAATAGTCTTCCTCGCCTCGGCAATCAGACAGACTAGCCTAGCTCGCTTCGTCCAATATTTCCATCAATGTCAACCTCCCGGATCTTCCGGCTTGCAAGCACGCAAACTCCATTAGTATTACATTCTCAAGTGACAGCTTCAAAGCAGCTGTCGCGTAGAATCAGAGGTAGCAATAAGAACTCACAACATGATACACACCTTACTCCCTGACTCGCCATCCTCACCCAGCACAAACACTCACAACATGATTCACACCTTACTCCCTGACTCGCCATCCTCACCCAGCACAAACACTCACAACATGATTCACACCTTACTACCTGACTCGCCATCCTCACCGAGCACAGACATAGGCAGACCAGAAAACGCAGATACGAACATTGGAAACACGTGACTCGCACCCCAGACACAGGAAGCTCTATTTAGGTAGCCTGCCTTGCTGTGTTGGTCATTCCAATGGGCTTAATGCACTGCGAGAAGGTAAGCCATGCACAGAAACCTCTTTGTTTTTTGCGAACCTTGTTCTGATGAGACAAGCGTACGTCTGTCAGTCTGTCTCACTTTTATTTCCTTTCTGGTGGCACATTTATCTCTGACCTCTCTCTCTCTCTCCCTCTCTCTCTCTCTCTCTCTCTCTCTCTCTCTCTCTCTCTCTCTCTCTCTCTTCCTCTCTCTGGACAGCAGAGATAGTGAAGGGAATGGCGTGCGTCACCGTCGAGGGGCCAGAGCGAGAGACCTAAGAAACTTGGTCATCATTCCAACCACCGAAGGTCCATGTTCTTGGAGTGATGAAGTCGGGGAGCGCGGCGTGGGCATTCGGTGTAGGAACAAGCCTGGATGTCTCCATCGCTGTGGGGACGAGAATGCAGCTGAGGCCGAACTGACTCCTTCTCCACCATTGTCTGGGAACCGGAGGTCATCATCCTTTCAAGCCGGGCCTTCCCCCTCCCCCTCCCACCATCATGACCCACCGGTGCCGATGCACAGCGACGTCGAAATCGCACGAGCGCCGCAGTTATCGACCCCTGCATGTAATTCACGCACCGACCCCGAGGACTCGGACAGGAATCTGCTCAACAGGGGTACGGCGCTCCCTAGGAGAACGGAAACTCGCCACCTTACTTCGCAGGGCCTCATGCTTGAGTGGGTCAGAAGAGTTCGAGAAACCACGTTAACTGGAGGGAAGGACAATGCTGCCTAGGGTATGAGGATGGTAATGAACAGACGGAAAGTATCGCAGAAGAGAAGGGGGAGGGAAATGCTAGAAACCCGGGAACAAACTTGCAACGAGAGCGCATATTCTGAGGCTGGCTCCTTTTTAATCTCGTGTCCCACGCGGAGTGGCTGGAGTATGGAAGGGCAGACTCGGGCAGAGTGGAGAAGCTGGAGAAGCGAGGATGGACAGTGATACATTGGATAAAACTCCCGAGTCAACCTGATGGGCAAGCCGACGACCCGTCATGGCTGTCTCTCACGAGAGCCAATTCCAAAATCAACATTTTCTTAATCCTTCCGTATGTAAACTGGGGAAGTCAGGTTTACATATTTTTTGCTGGAATGTGGAAGGATTATCGTCTAAACTAGATGAACCAAGTTTTGTAAATTATACATTGTCCTTTGATGTATGTTGTCTTTGTTACGAGACGGGGCTCTAAATCTCCCATTTAAGAGAGATCTGTCTAGGGGTTTTCTTGCCGTCTTGTAACATACACTTTCTTTCCTTGCAATCAAGGGTGAACGGGACAACACAGAGAAGAAAGTGGACGGGGTTTGACTTTAAAAATGACTTTAATAATATGAAAGAAATGATAGTTCTTAATACAACTACTTCAAAGCATCAAATCATATAATGTTTAGCCAGCCAGCCTTTCAATAGAGACACGTATCTGTTAACGTCAGTTTAGCTGACCGCTGATGAGCGTAGAGCTTTTTCATGGGGTTGTAGAATGATGAGCGGGTAGGGTCGGGTGAGATGTAGACTGGTCGGGAATCTTTAGGGTTGGCACTTGGAGGAAGGGAGGGTATCATCGAACGTCTCCCCTCCGTGCTGTGGGTGTTGGTGGGTCATGCGCGGGGCTGGTAGGTTGGTCAGGCCTGGCGTTGTCCATGGGTCTCGCATCTCGTTGTCGGTGGGGGTCCGGTCAAGCGTGGTCGCCTGATGGTGAATTGTGGGGAGAGGGACGGTAGCGTAGATCATCTGCTTTCCACGTTGAGGCTGGTAGTAGGTCAGGGGTCAGGCCTCAGTCATGACGTTGTCGGAGGGAGGTCAAGCGTGGCCACCCTTATCTTCTGGCGGAGGTGATGAATCCCGCCCATCTGTTTGACCTGGAGCGCTGTCGCTTCACGCACATGGTATGCCCAGGGGCCGGTTTAATGAAAGCAACGATGGTCGGGCGACAATGGTTACACGAGCGAATAACCGTCATGTGACGATAGCCGGGTTCAATGAAGAGCGACGATCATCCGTCGACGAAGCGTTGTCCGACACATTTTGGAGCGACCGCAGTCGAGCACTAACATCACGACTGCTCGTCATTTGACCCTTGTTGCCGTCCAAATCCCGGCATTTCTCGCGGTGAAGTGCGAGTTTCATCATGGCGGTCTCTTTGCGACTTGTTCACCGAATGCGAAGAAATTTTCGTAGAGAGCGAGTTTTCAGAGACAGACTGAACCCGTTAGATATGTATAATGATGACGAACTTTTCCGTCGATTTCGTCTACCAAGGAGAGAGCTATTGGAGCTCATAGACACCTTTGCGGAAGATCTCGAGTACGTTATCGACCGGAAAGGAAGTCTGCCTGCCAGCATGCAAATGCTGATTGCTCTTCGGTTTTTTGCAACGGGGAGCTTCCAGGAAGTGATCGCGGATACATTTGGTGTATCAAAGGGAACCGTGTGCACGGTTATCCACAAAGTGTCAGCGGTACTGGTGGCATCCATGGAGCGATTCGTGAAGTTCGACAGACAAGAACAAACAGAGACAACAAAGAGGAAGTTTTTTCATATGAATGGTTTTGCTGGTGTGATCGGGTGCATAGACTGCACACACGTACAGATAATTGCCCCATCGGAGTACGAAAGCATCTTCGTGAACAGGAAGGGATACCACAGTATCAATGTTCAACTCATCTGTGATGCAGACATGAAGATCCTGAACGTTGTTGCTTCGGATCCAGGAAGCTTCCATGATGCGAAGATACTGCGAGAGAGTGCAGTATTTACTGCTTTCGAGGATCCAAATGGACCACCACTCATTGGCCATCTCCTTGGGGACAGCGGATACATGCTCAGGTAACCATTCTTATAATTGAATTGATCAGAAAACAAGTGCACTAGGCCTACATCTGTGCCACAATTAAACAGCCACAGTTTTTGCAACAGTTGACTTCTTTAAATTAATGGTTAGAATATTGTCATGTTTTTGTCTGAGCTTCTTTTGACGTTTAGCACCTGCTAGTCCCAATGATGTGCCTTATGAAACTTTCACTTGTAGACAGAAATGGCATTATTGCGCCATACAATTGGGTGGGTTCTCCGTTTTCGCATCACATCTTGACACAGCACTGAATAACAAAGCTACAGGCTTCCAAGTTAGTAGGTGGTGGTCAGAGTCAGTGAACTAGAAAATAATTAAGGTGCAAGAGATAATGAACTGATTTTGTTGAGGGTGCTAAAGGTAAAATTATCAAAACATCCTCTCTTTTTCAGACCTTGGCTGTTGACACCATACATCAACCCAAGAGGACGCACACAGGAGAAGTTCAATCTTGCACACTCTTCAACGCGGGCTGTGATTGAACGCTGCAATGGGGTACTGAAACGCAGATGGCACTGTCTGCATGGGGAGCTGAGGTACTTTTTGACATTTATATATGCAGGATGTGTGTGTGTGTGTGTGTGTGTGTGTGTGTGTGTGTGTGTGTGTGTATGTGTGTGTGTTTATTGGGAAGGCTGCACTGTGCAATTGACTTCAGTGTATACACGTGTACTTCAGTCAAGGCAGTGGAATTTGCTAGTATGAACCAGTTGTGATTGAACTCTGCAATGGGGTACTGAAACGCAGATGGCACTGTCTGCATGGGGAGCTGAGGTACTTTTTGACATTTATATATGCAGGATGTGTGTGTGTGTGTGTGTGTGTGTGTGTGTGTGTATGTGTGTGTGTTTATTGGGAAGGCTGCACTGTGCAATTGACTTCAGTGTATACACGTGTACTTCAGTCAAGGCAGTGGAATTTGCTAGTATGAACCAGTTGTGATTGAACTCTGCAATGGGGTACTGAAATGCAGATGGCACTGTCTGCATGGGGAGCTGAGGTACTTTTTGACATTTATATATGCAGGATGTGTGTGTGTGTGTGTGTGTGTGTTTATTGGGAAGGCTGCACTGTGCAAATGACTTCAGTGTATACACGTGTACTTCAGTCAAGGCAGTGGAACTTGCTAGTATGAACCAGTTGTGCTTAATGGGTGGTGGTGGTGGTGGGAGGCTTTGATCAGGGAGGGGTTTACAGTAAGATTAGCCAAGTACATTAAACCAGGACACATTGAAAACAAAAACAAAATATTTTTGACAGGTACTCTCCTGACAAAGCCTGCAGGATTATTGGAGCCTGTGTTGTTCTGCACAACATCTGCCTGAGGCTACCACTTCCTCAGAATTGCTGCAACGCAGGCTGTGTCCATGATGATCATGACAACACGCCAGTCCCTGCTTGCCAGCAAGGACACCCCCAGCCCCGGCATCTTGTTCAAGAGGGCAATGCAGCTGCTGTGCGGAATACATTTGCAGATGCATACTTTGGAAGGTGAGAGGAAGCTGTTTATTGTATGTATTTCCAGACTGTGATGAGTGATACAGTGGAACCTGCGAATAGCGAACCTCTAAATAGCACCACACCTCGCAATTGCACTAGGTCACGGCCGGCACGGATTGCTTTCTTAAGAAAATTACCTCTGAATAGCACCAAACCTCGCAATTGCGATTAGCGTTACCCCTCTTCCGGTCCCGACCGCGGTTTTTACCTGCAAATAGCACCACTTTGGGTCAATAAAAGTGACACGCGCAGAAGGCCTATCCTTGCCGAGTTGCACGCGGTGACCTCACTTTCACTTCATTGGCACACACACAGTACAGTATCCTGCCACACAGGGACCTCTCTGTGTTCTTCTTTATTATAAACATTTTCATGTGAGTGCTTCGAAATGTGTCCTTGACCATGAGAATTGTTGAACCTCCAAATAGCACCATACCTTGGAATAGCACCACTTTTTGTTTGGTCCCTAGGGGTGGTGCTATTCGCAGGTTCTACTGTAGTTGTTTCATCCAAAGGGGTACCTGGACTGGATTGTAATGTTTTAAGGGAGTATAAAAGTTACACTTCTAAATCTAATGATTACAATTCAATGGGATTTTTTAGTGATAAACTAGAAGCGGTACTCTTACCAGTGAACAGCACGGCATTAGGGCATCATGTGCTTATTTAACCTTTAGCACCCGCTAAGTCCCAGTGATGCGCCATATATATGAAACTTTCATTTGTAGACCAAAAATCTCATTATTGGGCCATGCATTGGGTGGTTTCTCTGTTTTCGTGTCGCATCTTGACAAAGCACCGAATAACAAAGCTACAGGCTTCCAAAGTTTGTAGATTTTGGTCAGAGTCAGTGTACTAGAAAATAATTAAGGTGCAAGAGAAATAATGCACTGAGTTTGATGTCAGAGGGTGCTAAAGATAATGAGAGACAACAATCTGAAAATAATTCAAAATCAGTATTGGGCCAAAAATCTGTTGATTGTAGGTGTGCAAAATCAATCCAATACACATGTTATTGGCAAATACTTCTTTCACCTTTATTTATGCTCTCATTGGCAGACGACATTAGTTCAAGTGAACCAAAATAAAATCTGCCAAATGACTAGAATATTATATTATACACACATGAACTGAAAGGCAATGTATTATGTTGGGTAGAGCTTTTGCAATGGTTAGCTTAGTCCACAAACAGCTACATACACATGTACATACACCTCTGAAGAAAAACTTGAGCATATAAAACCAGTCAATGAAAACCGGCTGATTGAAGAACTTGTCATGCATGACAAAAACAATGATCTGAAGCTGCCATTAAATTGCCATTAAATTTCCCATTTGACTGCCCTGTGAACACTACAGGGAGCTGACATTAGTTCAAGTGAACCAAATAAAATCTACCAAATGACTAGAATATTATATTATACACACATGAACTGAAAGGCAATGTATTATGTTGGGTAGAGCTTTTGCAATGGTTAGCTTAGTCCACAAACAGCTACATACACATGTACATACACCTCTGAAGAAAAACTTGAGCATATAAAACCAGTCAATGAAAACCAGCTGATTGAAGAACTTGTCATGCATGACAAAAACAATGATCTGAAGCTGCCATTAAATTGCCATTAAATTTCCCATTTGACTGCCCTGTGAACACTACAGGGAGCTGACATTAGTTCAAGTGAACCAAATAAAATCTACCAAATGACTAGAATATTATATTATACACACATGAACTGAAAGGCAATGTATTATGTTGGGTAGAGCTTTTGCAATGGTTAGCTTAGTCCACAAACAGCTACATACACATGTACATACACCTCTGAAGAAAAACTTGAGCATATAAAACCAGTCAATGAAAACCAGCTGATTGAAGAACTTGTCATGCATGACAAAAACAATGATCTGAAGCTGCCATTAAATTGCCATTAAATTTCCCATTTGACTGCCCTGTGAACACTACAGGGAGCTGACATTAGTTCAAGTGAACCAAATAAAATCTACCAAATGACTAGAATATTATATTATACACACATGAACTGAAAGGCAATGTATTATGTTGGGTAGAGCTTTAGCTTAGTCCACAAAAAGTTACATACACATGCACATACACCTCTGAAGAAAAACAGGCTTCCAAAGTTTGTAGATTTTGATCATAGATCATAGATTACAGTTTTTGCTGAGAGAGTCATTGTATTCCTCCATTGTCATGACCACTGGCTGCACGCCTTTCCCCTCCAACATCTCCACCTCTAGCTGTGCTTTGCGAGCAAGATTCCTGTCAAGCTCAAGTTTGACCTTCTCCCTTTCTAGTTGTAGATTAAAGAGAACCCTGTCTCTTTTCAGGAGCAGACGCTCCCTTTGCAGAGCTATCTGATCTCTTTGTCTCTGCACCTTCTTATCGATTTCCTGTGCATCTTCTTTTTTTTTCAATGCCTGAATTTCAGCCTTTGTTTTTTTGATTTCTAGTGCAACTAGATTGTCATAGCTTTCTTTTTTCTTTGTTTTCTGCAGATGAGCGCCGCTGGATGGCCGAAGGGTGTCGTCTGCATCATACCGTTGTGCGGATGTTGCTGGTGCCTTCTTCTTGACTGTGGCAGTCACCTGAGAAGCAGAACTATTCCTGCTGTGCTTGGATGTGGACCCAGACTTTCCTTCATAGAGAAATAGAACAATACAAACATTATAACAGTGATATGCTTACACCAAGTAATTGGTGCAAATTTGCACTATGTATTATTGTAAATGTCATTTTGGGAGGGGTAAGGGAGGGTGGGGAGAAATGGATAGTGATTGTGAGACCTGTGCTAATGCCATAGCTGCCTTCACAAAAAGTATGCAAAAATTGATCATTGAACATTTACTATAGTATCTTGGGCTGATATGCTAATATTCAGAATCCTTACATCGTGATTGATTTATATTTTTAACGAGATTGTCTTAACACATGAAGCACCAATAGTGCAGTAGGTAAACCACTGGACATTTTGTCTTCACCTTCGTGAGGTCATGTCATGGGATTGCAACCCTATAGACCCCCCTCTTTTTTATTTCCTTTTTGGCTATATATGTTTAAAAACTATTGCAAATCTTTAATTTGTCTCCTTACACTTCCATATGTTATCATTGTTTGACAACTTCAAAATGTAAACACAATGTCAATACCTAGCTGTGTGCCTTTAGTGTGTGATTTGGAAATAACATTTGTCAAATGACCTGGTCTCACCTGTTGTTATGCTTGTGCTGTTCAGTGGACTGCCTGTGTCTGGTCTGAAATCTGGAAAATATTCACAACTATAAAAGTATGGGTACCGTCTTTAGAAGGTTGAACCAACAGCTTTTTGTGCTAACCATACACACTGTTAAATGAAGACACACAGTTCTGTGACCAGAACATTATTTTGTGCCAACCAATTTTTATGTTATCAGTTTTCAATATAAGTGGACTTCACTGTTAGTAAATAAGAACTGTTTTGTTTTCACAGTATGTACAGTCTCTGTATTATTAGCTCTTGTATCTTGTCAGTAAGTTACTGTAATACATGTTGAATCAATGAATCAATATTGCGATGTCTTGATGATTGGGTACTGTCTTTAGAAGGTTGAACCAACAGCTTTTTGTGCTAACCATACACACTGCTAAATGAAGACCACACAGTTCTGTGACCAGAACATTATTTTGTGCCAACCAATTTTTTATGTTATGTTATCAGTTTTCAATATAAGTGGACTTCACTGTTAGTAAATAAGAACTGTACATACCTTCATTGTAATCATCGTCATCATGGTGGCTGTCAGAACTCGGATTCCCGTCAGGCTCATGTATTGGGCTCAGACCTGAACACACTGTAGAAAACAAGATTTTATTATTTAAGTGAAGTGCCTCATTGGCAAGACTGGAACTTTCTGGATTTTGTTTTCACAGTACAGTCTCTGTATTATTAGCCCTTGTACCTTGCCAGTAAGTTACTGTGAACAGTAATACATGTTGAATCAATAAATCAATATTGCGATGTGTTGCCCATAAATAACTATCCACATATTATTAGTACGTATATATATATATATTGGGGGGGAGGGGGGGGGGGGGGGGGGGCAGTAATGGAATTCTGTCCGCTGTTGGCATTTCGGGTAGCCACCTAAATCCAGTCTGTGATGCAAATGGTTGACACATTTGAAATCAAATTGATGTGCAAACCATACAAGACAGCATTAGAAAGTATGACAAAATTGTTTTCTTATAAAGTTCTAATCTTTCAAAAATAAAAACCACCAGCAGACAGAATTCCCTGGCTGCCCACATATAGTACTGTACTGTAATGTACCTGCATTACTAGCAGTGTAGACATCAACAGCCATCCAGTCGTTGTTGATCTGCAGCTGGGTAGACTGGTTACTCTCAGCATCACCTAAAGAAATGTATTTTTTTTTAAACTTACAATTTGCATTAAATTTATTTCAATACTTTTAGCATCAAAGTAAATCAACTTCAACACACTTAATCAGAAGAGCAAGAAGCGTTTGAATTATAATTTATTGCAAGTTACAACCTGAAGGGATTATGAGAATGATTGTAACGTTACAGTATACTTAGTTTGAAATACAAATTAAAACAGAAAAACATGTTTGTACCCTGTTGGTGTAGAACATTTACATAAACTCACATCTACAGTTGGACTGCCCTATGTCATGATTGTTATATGAAATATATTATATTTTAAGAAAATTTAGAATAGACCAACTGCAGGACTTACCATCGTGGTGAACTTGAATTTGGTGAACTTGATCCTCCCCACTTTTTTGCCTCTTGCACTTATCCTTCAGGGTTTGAAGACTGCCGCCTAAAAATAATAATTGATAAAAATCAATTGCTGAAATCAGCTGCACTATGCATAACATCTTCTGATGATACAAGTTGAGGTACATGTAACTTCACAAACCTACCGAGGAGTAAAACCTGGGTAGTGGGTGCCGCACTGTGGCACCCACGGGGGTTAAAGTCCCCAAAAGAAATTCTCAATGTACTTGAGAAAGAATTAAAAATTATTATGAATATTATCATTATTAAATGAATACATTATGATTAGGTACAGAAATAAACCTTTTTAGTATTGTACTACGATGCAAATGTGTATGATTTTGTTCTTTGGGGTATGTATATTTTAATTTTTATGGTTGTTCATGTGGCTATGCAAATAATTGAGTGCTTGTGTGTGTGTTTTGGCCAGCAGAGCAATGTGCATGTGTGTGTATGAATGCAATTATGATTATTATGTGTGTTAGCGTGTGTGCTTTGAATTTAACTCCATGCTAATATAAAATCCTAGGTAATTCATCTGTGAATAAATATTTGACTTAACAGTGTTCCCGTTTGTTGTTTATATGCACACAATGAAAACGCTACAACACAAATTAATATTGAGAATTGACATAATGTATATGCATGATCCTTACAATCTGATTTGCATTTCACCTTACCACTTATTTCTTTTCCTTTCGTGGGCTCTTCACTCCCAAAAAGGCCATTAAGCCCTGCTCTGACACCATCTGAAACAATATTTTACCAAACGTGACAGCAACAAGTTGAAGAACATAACCACTCATATACTGTAGAGAACAGCATGAAGTTGGATTTTCTGATACGATATAATTTTCTGTGCTTCACTTCTAATAGTTACCAACTTATCAAAGGACATTCTGTGAATGGTTAATCAGAGGGAGAGAGAGAGAGAGAGAGAGGTGGGGGGGAGAGAGAGGTGGGGGGGAGAGAGAGAGGGGGGGAGAGAGAGAGGAGGGGGGGAGGGAGAGGGGGAGATGGAGGGGAGAAGAGGGAGAGGGGGAAGGAGAGAGAGAGAGAGAGAGAGAGAGAGAGAGAGAGAGAGAGAGAGAGAGATCAGAATTGGTCCATATAAATTATAATATTGGCTAGCCTACAAGAAAACTTAAAAGCAAATATGAACTGGTTAAAAAGTTTTTTTCTTACCTGCAACACCATGGAGGTAGGGCGATTCCCTTCCGATAATGTGATCCAGCACCAAATCATAATACCAGAGTTTCATTTTCGGTTTCCCGCCTCCAGTCTTTGGCACTTTCATGCTTTGGAGGTACTCTCTCGCTCCCTTCTTTATATCCCGGAGCTTCTTTTTACACTTCTCCACGGTTCGAAGTGCCACCCCACACGCATTTATGTCAGACACAATCTCCTGCCATTTCATCCGCTTTCTTGCCTCGGTCACCGAAGGCCCGTGCTTTCCCTCAAGCAGTGCCTTGTTCTGGATTACAAGCTCTATCAGTAGATTGATCTCTACTTTAGACCACGGATGGCACTGACTGTCTTCGTCTTCCATTTCGCGCGCGCGTTTTGGCCGGCGGATGTTGAGGGCGGAAGTGGTAATTTGCTAAAAATAGCAACTAACACAACCGCGGTCAAATGACCACACCGATGTCCGACTACAGTCGCGGTAACTTGCTCATTGAACGCAACGAGTGGTCCGTTGGCGGACGTCGAGCAGCGGCCGACAACGCAGTCGGACTACTACAGTCGGGTTGTGGAGTTTCTCATTAAACCGGCCCCAGGTGCGAGGAGTGTGTCAGAGAGGGCGAAATGAGGTACGGTGGGGGAATTTATAGCTGTGTGGAGTGTCGCTTATTGACCAATCATTCTCTAGACGCCATCTTGTATCTCAGTCACGAGTGTTCTTTTGTTTGCTAGTCACGAGTTCTTGGTCACGAGCTCTTGATCACGAGTTCTTGGTCATGAGTTCTTGGTCACGAGGTGGTTTCTTTTGTCTCTACACTTACCAATTCTATTTTCGGCACAAGCTATGCAGCAGAATGTTAACATCTCTTTGTTCTGTTCAAATTCTCACGTTCTAGCACAATATTTCAGCGGCTGGCTGGTTTTCCTTAAGGAATAGATTTGAGAACTGGCTGGCTTGTAAAATATACATTGAACTGACTTACAATAAAATATATCCACTCATAACATCTTTTAGAAACATTTGTGGCTCAATATTTTGATTTACGTTTCCCTTTGGATGATTACACAATGCTTCTTTCTCCAGCAGTCAAACTTTCTAAACACGGCCGAAAATCAAGGGGAGTTCTCATGTTAGTGAAGAAACAATATGCTCAAGAGGTACTTAAACTAGAATGTTTCCATGATAATATGATAATAGTCAGAATAAAAAACTACACTGGGACTGACCTGATAATTATTTGTGTTTATATCCCACCAATCCCTATTATAAGGACAAAGAAATTAAATGTAATATATTACTACTGGAGGAAGAACTAATAAGACTGCAAGAAAAGTTTCCGATGGGCATCAGTTTTGATTTGTGGAGATTTCAACGCCAGAACTGGCAGCTGGAATAATCATGGTAACAGCGTGGATGAAAGTGCTGAATGGAGTGATGATGGTGTTGAAAACTGTCTTTGTTCTGAAAATGTAGTCCACCGAAACTCCCAAGATCGTGTGGAAAACCAGTTTGGGAAACTTTTGATGAACTTATGCAGAATTTATCATATGTATATTCTGAACGGCAGTGCAAAGAACGACAGAGCGGGTAACTTGACCTTTTTTTCCCCACATGGGAACATTGTTGTGTACTATGGTATAGTTTCCGCAAACAGCATTTGCAGACGGTAGAATTTCAGACCAAGCTTGAACATTTTGTCGACGATAAACACATGCGTTGATATGGCACTGCCTGGTTTTATCCAAAAGCTTATCTCTAACGCTGAATGTATGCTCCGCACTGTATCTGTAAGTCCACAGAAAGGACAAGATTCTCCTGAGTGGTTTGACCTTGAATGCCGTTGCGCTAAAAAATATGCAAGACAAGATTTGTTAAAAACTAGGAAAAGTATCTCTGTACATGATAAAAACAATATGTAGACCTTAAAAATCAGTACAAAAAACTTATACGAGAAAAGAAAGATAGTCATAAAAGATTACCAAGCCAGACACTAATTAACAGCG